>ML782441.1:347602-360966 GCA_009831015.1 Picea engelmannii | reverse complement strand
ATGTAGATACCTCCATGTTCATCAGAACAGTCGCCAGCCCTGAGACCTTAAATGGTTAAAGATGATGGGAAACCGGGCTTGAGCGTTGATTATGTGTCTTGGAGGTCCTAACCTTGCAGGGTAGGACGGGCGGGAAGTCAGCCATTTTTAGCAGCCAGTTTTACTTGTCGTGTGATCTTCATTTCTGCTTGTGGTTACGTGTCGTGCGTCATGGTCATATGCTTATGTTCATCTTGGTTGCTTCCTTGTTCATACACACTCACACTTTTCAAAAAAAAAAATTTTGCACCTGTCACTAGAATGGTTGTCGTAACGGGGCGGTTCGTTACAATATTCATTTGTTTCCAAGTCATGCCTCTCCTCCTGGGCCTGTATATCCATATGTCCCTTGTGTTTAAACACTACACAAGGCTCCTCTACCATGTCCATAATGCCACTAATATCCTCCTGTGTCATGTCTATCATAAGTTTCTGAAAAGGCAAGGACTATGTCACACTCAACTCCATAGGAGGAACATTACCCCCCATGCATGATATACTACCAACATCCAAAGGTAGGTCATCCAACCTCCAAATATCATCATTCCTAGGTGTTAACACATTTGAACCCTCACAAGCATCCTAGTCATCACTCTGCTCAACATATGTGTGTGTGTCATTGGTCTCATAAGATTGTTCGAATGAAGCATCCAAAGCTACCTCCTCTTGTACATTCTCCTAATCACTTTCATAGTGCACCTCAATGTACAGCACTCTCCCTTTACCCTTGCATATGTGATTTGTCTCCCAAGGCTCATTGCAACTGTAGCAAAGTTCCTTGCTCCTAATAGTTGCAGACTATATCTGTGCTCCTTTCAATCTACTAGCATGTGGTGATGTATCTACTTTCCTGAATGCTTTGGCTCTATTTTCCTCTTCTCTTCTGCTCCAATAATTGACTCCTTCCATCTTCTTGTCCCATAATACAACATCATCTTTACTCCAACTATGATTTTTTATGGATACACTAGTATAAAAAGAGAAATTTATGACTAAAAAATGACTAAAAATTGCATATAAATGACTAAGTTTAGTCACATGACTAATAGTCATTTATTGTTGGTCATATATAACACCACCAAATAAAAGACTAAAACATTTTAGTCATTTATTGGTTGTTTTGGTTGGTCACTTTGGTCATAAATTTATGCATTTATTTAGTCATGTATTGTTGAAAACTGGTCATTTATTTAGTCATCTATTTGTCAACTAGTCACTTATTTAGTCATCTACGCTGTCAACTAGTCATGTATTTAGTCATTTCTGTCACTGATTTATGTCCATTAGTAATTAATTTAGTCATTTGTGTCACTGATTTCTGTCCATTAGTAATATATTTGGTCATTTGTGTCACTGATTTCCATCCATTAGTCATATATTTAGTCATTTGTTTCACTGAATTTTGTCTATTAGTCATATATTTAGTCATTTTAATTATCATTTTCCGTCAACTAGTAGTATATTTAGTCATTGTTTTAGTCATTTGTTTACATTAGTTGGTCATTTATTTAGTCATGGTAGTCATTTATTGCCGTCAACAAGTAATAAATTTAGTCATTGTAATTATTAATTGTTGTCATTTAGTAATTTATTTAGTCATTTGTATTCTATGATTTATAGTTTAGTAGTAAATATCCATTTATATGATATGAATAATTACAATAAAGTAATGCAAGATGATCATATATATAATAAAATATGTCAAAGTAATACTGCAAAATGATCATATTAATTAAAACAAAAAATCAAATTAAACATATAATATTGCAATTTACATAAATTGTAAAATGATCATTATATATATATATATATATATATATATATATATATATATATATATATATATATATATATATATATATATATATATATATATATATATATATATATATATATATATATATATATATATATATATATATAATGTCATAGTACAATACTGTCACTGAGAGTTTCCAAGTCTGCAAATACACCACATAATAAAAGATTGTTGAACATACATGCAAACTACCGCATAAAGCAGTGGGCCAAGTTGTCTAATGGCTATGATAAAAACCAACTATGTCATTTTTTGCAAATATCGTAGTGGCCACCGTGTGAAGATTCCTTCCATCTCTTTCAGATGGATAGATCCTTATATTTTGTCATCATAAAGAAGGGGTATGTTTCTTGTGACCTTTATAATATTTACCTTTGCATCTCATGATCCGCTCAATTTAACTCCATGTATAATAGATAATGACTGAATCCACCCAATGCCCACGAGAGAACTATCATGCGGATCCAACACCTTTACTTTATCACCTTCTTGGAGTTTATGATCAACACATTTCTGAAAAAACAAAAAGAACTACACATTAAATTGAGATATGAAAAATGATAAAACAACAATTATATTCTAATATTTAGCACTCACCTCAAGTTCAAAACCACTATGAATGTGTTGCACATGGTTGTCAGGTTTAACATTTATCACTACCAATATTGAAATCGGGTAGTTTTCCTGCTAGATTGGGTAGTTTTCCTGTTGCTTTGCTATAACTTTGTATGTGGTTTCATCATGCAAAAAAAATACAGTATTTAAAAATGAATCAAGCAATTGTTGTCTCCCCCAACTAACACCTTGTTATTTTACCTTGAAATTCATAGTTATTTATTAAACTTCTCACTGCCTAGTATGATGTTTTCATCAGATTGATAGACTCTTTGCAATTATGTTGCTTAAATGTTTTTGTTTGGTTTTATGTAGCCATTTGTCTTTACAATTTTATTTTGTATGCTTTCTTTTGTTTCATTTTTTATGGGTTATGTTTTCGTATTTGTCCTTAATTTCAAGATTGTGAAGCACGAAATTAAGGATTCCTCTCATGGATCTTGCTTGGAAAATTCTTTGAACATTATTTTCATACATGTCTTGCGTGACTATTTTTCAGATGTCCCAGTTTCATTTATAAGAGGATAATATCATTCTATTTGGTTGTAATTAATGGAACATTTGATCACATTTCAAAAACCTCTAAGTAAGATCTTATGCCCTCTAATTTTGATTTCACCAAGAGTCACATTAAAATTATGTTAAGCAATACTCCCCAAACATACATCTAAAATTTAGGCTCTCGATAAGGCTTTTGTTTCACTTAGGTTATCCTATGACTTCTCCGCGGTCATACCTTTCAAACTCAGATCAATCTCTCCTTAAGCCTTGTTCTTCAAACATTTTGTCATTTCTTTCAATTATTCCCTCTCACTTTGACTGAATCCTATGAAGGGATGTGATATGAGTAGTAGAATCATGTCATCCATGATTTGGAGTTAGTAGTTCATGGTGAATTATAGCAAAAACATGGGTCATTCGATTCTAAACCCTTATGTCCTCTATCATGAAAACCATCTAGGAAATCATCAAAGTTTTAAGTGGTTGATTGTTTCTTGTCATCCTTGGTTCTCTAAATCCTTAGCCACTATAATTGGGATGAGGTATGTCGATGTGCTCTCATGTGATTTTAATGGGTTTATTTTGTTATGTGTTTTCTCCCATAGAGGTAATATGTTCTATCTCCAGTTTATCATGTCTGTTCTCCCTTCAAATTATATTGTCCATTAAGATAGCTACATATTTCATGTCCCTTGTAGTAACGACAGAACTGAACAACCCTTAGGTTTTTCTTACCCATAATGGCATGACATAGATAATTTTTTGAGATGGATTCTGAGAAAAGGATGAAGAGTTTGAAATAACCTTTGAAAACCCATCTCATAAATGGGCTCGTTTACTATCCACGTGGGAAATTTCTTCAAAAACAAAACGATTTCAGAGATATGCCCCATTTTATAAAGAGAAATTTCTCATAAATTTTGTTTCGATTGAGGTAAAGGTTTTGAAGAATTTTGTGTAATATTTCACTTTTTCTCAGATATTCAAACTAGTTCTCAATTGTATAGGATGATAAGAAACATGTCTAAACAAAAGGAAACCCCTATGAAACCTATAACCATCAAAGAAAATGATCCCTCTTGTGAAAACTATAATGGAAAATTTGGATCACAGGACCAAAGCCCATATGATTTTGTTAATAACTCACCACCTTTTCTTCACAAGTATGAAGGGATTCTAGGTATTTGGGCTACTCTAAGGGGCAATGACACTACAGAAAATCCCTTGGAGAAGAATTGTCAACATCTTAAATCAAAGCTAGAGTTTGAGAGTTGTCATAATTGCCAGCTATGGGATGAGAGGTACTACTCAGTTGAACCCCATATCCAGATGTGTGTAGATCAAATGCAAAGACAAAATAGAGAAAAAATCCACCAATGTCAATATTACTGTTGAATCTGAATTGCATGCATCTTCAATTTCCAATGTATAATTTATGGTAATTAAAATCATTATTTATAGGTTTTTGTTGATTTGTTTTGATTTTGATGCAAATTTAGATTTAAATTTGTTTTGATTTTATAATGGTTTTTTTAGACTAGCTACATAATCAAATATTTTTTAGCTTGTCTTTATTGAGTATAATTTGATTTTAATGGATTGTGTTTGCTATTTCAGGTCTTAAGACGATGGAGGAGATTTCATCAACAACCATTTGAAGACAATTGGATGTTTTTCATATTTCATTTTTGTTTTAATTAGGATAAGAGTTATTTTAAAAGGCTAAGTTGTAGCCTCTCGTTGTGATAACAATAAACTTTTAGATAAGTTGTTGAACAAATTTACCTTTTATTATAAAACTCTTCTATTATGAAGTAGAGATCAAGATCTATTGTTTAGAATATTCTATTTTTGAAGGATTCGACTCTATCTTCTGGATATGAGGATCGATCCATACTAATGTTTAAATACTCATGGATATTCGAGTCATGGACATGGTGAAAATTTTGGGATAATAGACTGATGTGAAAGTTATTAAGAAGGATATTGGATTATAGATTGCTTGAGGCTTTTTCCCTATAAGTGGTACTATGTTGTTTCTTAATATAAGATCCATGATTGTATACTTCATATCCTTCTCGCATTAATAATGTATGGTAAGATTTATCTTTTGTCCATCCTTTCCATGCATTATCATTGTTATAATTATGTTCATGTCATCCTTATTTTCATTTTAATAATTTCTTGTCCCAATTAATTATGATCTCTATGTCAGTGTTATTTTGATACAAGTATTTAAATATATTAAATTTCTTTGTATGTTTTTATACTTTTTTATGATTAATTGGTCAATTAAAGCTGTTTATTTTCTTGATCAATGATTTATGTATCTTTCATAAGGATAAGATTAAATGATATTGTTGTTTTTTGCATCATAAACGAGATTTTGATTGTTAGTTGAAGTGACTTTATTCGGGCATTTTCATAGTATTGGTATTTCACAACCTTCTGCAATAGATTTCTCTTGACAGACAGGTTGTTGGAGCAACTTTATACAGGAAGGCACAATCAAAAGTTCTCTTTAAATATTGCCCAGTAATAGGTTAGTGGGTTTCTTTTGTTGTTTTGATTTAGTTTCTTGTGAATGCATATTAACATTTAAGCTTAAATGCTTTGCTTATTTAATTTAAAACATTTTCATTTACATTCATTTCTTTTATCTTTTAGTTTCAAGATTAAAATTAGATTAGTAGTATGTTTTAGATTAGTTTCCAATGTATTTTAACTTTTCTTGAGATTTAGTTCGATTTGTATCAACTTTTTTCTCACAAGATTTCTCGCAAATGTTGCACCTGCACATATTGTAAATTCTGTGATTAAATGTGTGCATAATAAGTATTAATGTATATAGTAGATATTTGTTAATAAATAGTTAGTTCTTCTAATTTCTGTAGTTTAGATTAGATCTCGTCATCGACCAACAAAGCCTTTAAACTCGTCAGTGTCAGTTAATTCAAATGACTTAGGTTACTTAGACAACCTCATACTAGACTTTCCCTTCCATTATTTGAGTGTCCCCAGTATGGTCATCGACAAATAGAGCTAGAAGGAAGATGAAATTAAATCATTAAATGTTTATAGTAATTTTTCTCAATCATTTAGTTCTTCGTGCATAATTAGTTTTGATTCATTATCTATCTTTTGGTGATGTTATCCACATGCTTAAGGGATAGTTAGATGACAAGATAACTCAGAGCCAAATTATTTATTGTCACATTTCAACAATGGCTCCCACCCAAATTCTTGTATGGCAACGTGTTTTTAATCTCTCATCTGTTAACATTCCCAGTAAGACACTTTGTCTCTAGTCAGAACTTACATTTGACGGTGAAGGGAGCACATCCACAAAAGATCATATTTGTAATTTTTTTTATAAATGTTTAAAACACAATATCATTGATCCTAATGTTGTATGTAGATTGTTTTCTCTCACCTTTTGAGGTCGGGTTAAATGTTGGTTCTAATATTTTCCAGCTAATTCAATTCATTCATAGTTTGAGTTTGGAACTGAGTTTTTATCTGTTTTTAACAATTTTGATTATGATAAATTAGGCAAGGAATTGAATTGTCTTAGGAAAGAAAATGATGAATCATTAGAACATTTTTCAATTAGGCTCATACATGTCTATACTAGATTCCCTTTGAAAGAAATGCCTCTTATTGATGAATGGTTTCAATATCTCATTTCTCTTTTAGATGATCAATATCAATTAATTGTTAACCAATTTGAATTAGGCATTAATATTTATTCACATGTTGGTTTAAACTTTCATCATGATCTTGAAAACTCAGGAGTTGTAGAAACACAACATTGTTTTCCAACTTCTTTAATTTTGTTAGATCAGGAGCAACATGATATCTTGAAAGATGCAATTGGCCCTCTTGATAATGCTTCAATGTCTTTTTCTGATTATAAAGAAAATTTAAATAAAGATAGTGGTCATATTGTTAACACATATATTTGTATGGGGGGTGTTTTCTCCTTTAGGATTGGTCCTTGGGTGGAAAAATGCGAGAAGAGGGGATAAAAAAACCCACTTTTCAGCTTTATCCAAAGCAGGGGAGGTTGATTTGATGGCTTTTCCAGATCCCCTTCAACACCATCCATGTCTGCCTGCCAATCTTCCCTACAAGCGTCCAACCAAGTGCAGGTGGAAAATAAGATGTTGCCATATTTCCCAGGTGCCAAGTCGACTCGGCCTCATTCTGATCCTGATGAAGCAGTTGGGAAAGTGGGGAGGTGGTTGAAACATCATCTCCCTCATGAATGGAAAGTCAGAAGGTCTGACTGTAAAGGAAGTTTGTTAGCCCAGGTAGTCTGAGCTTGCGTCTGACAACAAAACTACACGTGCAATCTGACCGAGGAGACACAGATGTCTGACATTGGATGAGAAGCTCGAGCACTCCTCTGTTGTTGTTGGCGTATTATTTTGAGTATATATATGTATTTTTGAGTCATATTTAAGGAGGTCGATGGTTGAGCTAGGCTCCTGCATTGTAAAGTTTTGATGAAGCTTTGGTTCTTATGGTTATGTATCTGTATTTGAGACTTCTTGTTTAATGAAAGTCAGTTTCCTTTCCATTTCTCTGTAACAACTGTGTTATAACACTTGGGCATGGATGCTCTAGTCGAGGGTAGTTATGTTGTTGTGATGTGGGTTTGATCACAGTGGCATCACAACCAGTTATAATCAGTTTACTTTGTTGTCTTTTCCCTTTTACATTGGATGGCTTGGGCATGGAAGATCCAATCGAGATGTTGCAGTTGCAAGGTGATGAAGGTTTGATCATCCTGCTGCTGTAATTATGTTGCTTGCACCATATTTCAGTGTTTGAGGCTTGATCTCAATATTTCTCTTGAGTATTGAGTTTTTCCTCTCTGAGCTGCTGGAAGGCCTGATGCCCATAGTAGTCTCGTTCATATTGTTCACTAAGTATTCCCTCTACTCACATTTAAGATCAAATTACTCACTGAAGTTGATCAAGACCTCACCTACTCATGCATGTTGGTCCCGGTTTTCTTAGTTAAAACGATATCATCTTGAGTCTGTGCCCATTTGACCTCCTTGAAACCAACCTGTGACATAAAACTATGATGGGTACTGGGCTTACCCTCTCTGGAATCAAAGGGTGACTTCTAGTGCTAACACATACTATCCAAGACACTACAAATTTTTCAAAAGAGAAAGAAATTGAATTCGATATTTGTGATTATGTTATCAACAAATCTTCTCCTAATTCATTTGAACAAGTTCAAGATCAACTATTGGGAGATACCATCATTAGTCAAACTATTAATGCCCCACTTATTCTTGAATCATCCAATTGTCATAATTCTTGTGTTTTCTCTCACGTCTACCCTTTCATAATGAACATGTTTTTAATAATTCATGTTCACATATTTTAGGAGAGCATACAATGGAGGTCGATCAATTTATACCAGGAAAATAAACAAACCCACAATTGAAATCATATATGCCTGGAAATTTAAGAGATGTGTTTATCTTCTTAACTATTCCACATATTTTTCATTGTACCCTGATATATTTGATGACTATGCTATGCATTAGTGTGTTTCAAAACATTTTGAATAAGTTCTACATTGTTAAATTATAATCAGATATAAATCGATAATGATTTTCATATAGAAGATGAAGGAGAGAATAGTTATTTCCATGGACTGATTACTTCTTTTGATCACTTATCTGTAAGGGAATTAAGAAATGATTCAAATAGGTTTCAAATTGCATCTTTTATTTATTTATTTCAATTTATGTTTAAGGAAGAATCTTATTTTTATCGTAATCAATTATTTGAGATTGAAGATTATAATCAATCAAGTATTGTTGTTGGTTATCATCACGGTATTAATTTCAAAACATTGGTTGATCCAGTTGGTTCATATCAACTTATTTATTGTGAAGTATATCATGTCATTGAAAATTATCAAAGGAATGAGACACTTCTTTTTAAAATTAAAACTATGATAAGTTCTCATTATTTTTATGCAATCTCTAAAATAGATCATACTAAGATTCTTTCCATTGCAATTATGTACATTATTTTTCTTCTATAAATTCTTTCAAACAATTCTACTGCACATATCATGATTGGATCATAGATTGGCTAGAGGATTCATATCTACATAATTTTCATAGTAAAAGAAAAGTTGTACTTACTTTGTTTCCTATCGAAAATCTAGGAGGTAAGCATGACATGTTTTTTTTGTATCCTCCATGCGAATAAATTTATGAAGAAATGAATAATTGTCAGGAGAATGAGGCACTTCGGTCTTGGCCGATGGGTATGTTAGGTCCCCATAATTTTGACAAGTTTTCCAGTCTCATTTACATTCTTCAATACCTTTGTGATCCGTATCATGACATAATTGCAGATTGGTTGGAGGATTTATATATCAGAAATTTTCGAAAGAATGGTAAGGTTATGCTTAATGTGTTTCTAAATGAATATGTAGTATGTAAGTATGACATATTTATTTTATATTTTCACGTATTTTCACTTCTCATTCTGACCTTCTATTTTCTATGCGTCGCAGGATTGAGGGTGCTCTTGTGGCTACACTAGAAATACCACTACAATTAGTGTTTTGATTTATGCATTAGTTTAGGGTAGATGTAAGAGTAGGTTCCCTTTTGGTTTTCTTTCTCACCCTTTCTTTTTGAATAATCCAGTTATGAAAACATGTGGATGCATCGGGAGAATCATCATTTGAATACTATCAGGGGAGTCCACTTTAATCCTTTTCTCTTTGTTTTTCATTAAATATTTATTTTCCAAAGACATAATATCATCACAGAATATTTTCAAACATGATACATGAGAATTTTAAAAGGGAGAGTGAAGAGATAAGGGAAGTTGAACTGTAAATTCATAATAATTCTACCCTAACTCGATACCCATTGCACGACTGAAACCATTTTGATTTAAGGATTTTTCTAATAAGCTTGGTCAAATAAACATCTCATGCATCACTATATTAAGATAAAGAACCTATCTATATGCAAAACTATGAACCTTATAGTTCTTCTTTTTTATCCTCATTCTCAATGAGATGTTGGCCTGGTTTTGTTTTGGGTCAAATTATATTTATATTGAAGTTTGCTTTCTGTTGTTTCGATTAGTTCATTTTGGCTTCTGATTTTGAATTCTTTCAATAAAATATGATCTTGTTTGGATTTTGTGTGTTGTTTCCTTTCTTTTTTATTTTTAGTAAATCTCTCCCTATCTTTGTTTGTTTGTCTTTCTAGTTTAGTTCTTTTCTTTTCAAGATTGATCAACATAAGGAAAACCTCTTCTAAAGATTGTACCACCTGTTGGTTTTCAAATAACCTAGGACAGTTCAAATCTGGAGTTGAAATAAATAAATCTACTTCTGATATACATATCTTAACATAATCATTTCCATTATTCTTTCTTTTACCATCTTTCTAAGGAATTGATCCTGAAAATTGAATTAGTTTTTATCAATCATGACAATCTCAAGACTTTTTACGCCATCCTAGTTCTTAAGGAACTCTTCTGAATATGCTTCCCCATATTCTATGAAAACCTCTTATATGGAGGATGAATCAAATTCCATGATTGGATCACCCGTGTTACTGAAATAAATAAGCATAGGGTTATAAATGAAAGCTAGGAGGTCTCATCATGAGTCGGTCCATCATGACCATTGAAAGTTTACGAAAGTGACATTACCATTTCTGGTTACCAAGACAGGGTAGTGGCTTTCAAAACACACATACTGAAGGAAAAGAGGTCTCATCATGAGATGGATTGCTCACCTCCATGAACCATAGTGGATGATGCTGCTATTTGGTTACCAAGACAGAGCAATGGCTTTCATTTTGTTCCTGTACTGCCTAAAGAATTAAAACTTAATAACTCCAGGAATGATCCATCATGTGTGATTAAACATTTAGATAGGTTAAAACGTAATTGTTAAGAACCAAATATCAATATAGCATAGAAAAACCTCAGAATAAATACTCAACGCCTTGAAAAAGAGAGAATTTCAGGTAATAAGCTTCTTCAAGGGGAAACCTCCTTATACCCCACATAAATTTCCAAATACAATATGATTCCAAATGAAAATGTCTCCTTGGTATATATAGGAGACTAGGAGGTACAATTACAACTAATGGACTCAAGCCGACATAAATAAGATAACATTACTAATCTAATATGCCCCAATTAAGGGGTAATGAGCCACTATTTAGGGCTTAACATTCCCCTACCCTTGAGACAAGTGTTGTCTGCAACTCTTGAGTAACTCTGGATGCTTCTGTATAAAACACTCATCTTCCCAAGTGGAATCTTTAGCTGGTAGTTTCTTCCATTTAACGAGATACTCTGAAATGGATCTATTTCTTAGTTGGTGAATTCTTGTGTCAGTGATGGCTTCAGGCTCCAATATGATTTTCCCTTCCTCATCAAGTTCTAGAAATATAGTTTGAACTGGGATCTTGTCACCTATAACCTTCTTTAAGCATGAAACATGGAAAACTGGGTGTACTCGTGAAGATGCAGGCAACTCCAATTTGTATGCCATAGTACCAATCTTTTGTAACACCTTATAAGGGCCATAGTACTTTGGTGATAATTCATTATCCTTCTTGGCTTGCTTGAGGGACATCTATTTGTATGGTTGTAGTCTTCAAAACACCCAATCCCCTACTTCAAAACTTCTTTCACTACGATGTTGATTTGCTTTTTGTTTCATGTGATTCTGTGCCATGGTCAGGTTTTACTTTAATATTCAGAGAACTTGTTATTGATGATCGATGTGATCTTAAACTTCTTGAATCTTAGATTTTTATTTTAGAGAAGTGATGGTAGGAGGGTGGTATCCATAAAGTTCCATAAATGGTGTCATTTTTGTTGCAATATGAAAGGAAGTGTTATACCACCATCCTACCAAGGGTAATCATTTGAACCATTGTGTTTGTTTATTAGAGACATAGCAACGAAGGTAGCCTTCCAAACATTTGTTCACTATCTCGGTTTGTCCATCATATTGAGGACGATAGAATGAGCTATGAGCCAATTGAGTACCGAAACAAGAAAATAATTCTGTCCAAAAATGTCCAGTGAAGATGGGATCTCTGTCACTTACAATAATCTTTGGGATGCCATGTAGCTTTTGAAATGTCTCCATGAATGCGGTGGCAACTGTACTGGCTTTGAAGGGATGAGAGAGTGAATAAAAGAGTGCGTACTTGGTGTGTCTATCAAAAATCACCATGATGATGCTCTTTCCTTTAGACTTTGGTAACCCTGTTATGAAATCCATGGAAACCTCTTCCCAATGATGACTTGGGATGGATAATGGTTGTAAAAGACCCAGGGTCTTAATTGTTTCCACCTTATTTTGGTAGCAAACCAAACATTCTGTGGCAAACCTTTGAACATCAGTTTTAAGGCCATCCCAAAAAAATTCCTTCTTGACCCTATGGTAGGTTTTCAAAAATCTCGAGTGCCCTCCTATTGGAGAGGTGTGAAATTCCAATAGTACCTTTTGTTTGAGTTGGGAGTTCTTACATAAATATAAGCAATCTTTTTACCATAGTGAATCATTTTTCCATGTAAATGTATCTGATGCACTAGAATCCTGCTGCAACCTTTGAATGGAGTCCACACTTTTTTCGTCATTCTTCCATTCATCCCTTGCTTCTATTATCCAATTGGGTTGGATGATCGAGATAACACAAAGAAAGTCCTCAACATCCTCATCCTTTCTTGAGAGTGCATCTACCACAATATCTTTCTTCCCTTTTTTATAGACAATTTCAAAATCATAACCCAATATCTTGGTCACCCATTTTTGTTGTTCTTCTGAAGATAGTCTTTGTTCCAAGAAGTATTTAAGACTATCATGATCTGTTTTGACCTTGAAGTGCCTACCTATTAGGTAAGGACGCCATTTCTTCAATGCATGTAGTATTTCCATAATTTCCTTCTCATAAATGGGTTTGTGTAAGTCATTTTCCTTGAGTGGTTGACTTTCAATATCTAGGGGCCTTCCTTCTTGCATTAGGACAGAACCAATTCCATTTCTTGAGGCATCACATTCCACAATAAAGGTTTTTTTGAAGTCTGGAGTGGTCAAGACAGGAGCTTTGCACATCACCTCTTTAAGTTGTTCAAAAGATTTAGTTGCCTTTAGAGTCCATGAAAATGCATCCTTCTTAGTTAGTACCATTAAAGATGCTTCTATTCTTCCATAGTGCCAAACAAACTTGCGGTAGTAACCTATCAAACCCAAAAATCCTCTAAGATTCTTCAATGTTTTGGGAATCGACCAGTCCATCATGGCCTTAATCTTGTTAGGGTCTACCTTAACACCTTCATGAGATACAATATGACCCAAATA
>ML782441.1:316105-330165 GCA_009831015.1 Picea engelmannii | reverse complement strand
AGCAAGCAACAAACCATTAATTGTTTCAAATGAAGTAATTGATCTTAAGCAAGAACAAGAAATGATTGTTGAATGGAAAATCAATCATAAGTTGCTTCAAGATAAGCTCATGTCGTGCAAATATTTCAAGTATATCAGCTCATATGTAGTCATATTCTTGATACTGTCATTAGTAATGTTTTCTACATGGATGATAATGGCTTCAGTAAGATGTAACAGGGTTCAAATGGCTAACAATATACTGTTAGTTGTCATGATTGTGTTATAGTTGATCTTGATGAGACAGGTGCACAGGACAGAGTTCAGAGACAGAGGACAAGCCGGGTGGCCTATCTTGAGCTTGTTGACTGGTCAATAACCTTTTGGGGACCAAAAGGTCTTTTGGTGGGGAGGTGTGATCCATAATCGGATCCAAAAGCCTGACAGGGCTAAAAAAGGCTCAAAAATGAAAGTGCTCGAAATCCAACGAAACCAACGCCATTGCGTCTGTCTCATATTCCTGATTCTAGCCATATATTTACTTCGTCAAATGAGCTCCTTATGTGAAAGATATCACGTTCTGTCCAAAAACCCAAACAGGCAAAAAAAGGAGATGACTATACAGTCTGTACAGTGCCACTTGACAGGCTGACTGTACAGGCCGTACGACTGTACAGATGATGTGGCAACTCCTGGAGGTGGCATGTGGCAGGTGATGTGGTGTACAAGAGATAGTTGGAAAAATATATGGGTGACACGTGTCACCACTGTAAGGGTGACACATGGCACGGGATGACGTCAGCAAGTGACTGGGTAGGTACATGGCAGACATGTGGACCATCCGAAAATTGACGTCTGGCATTCTTCTATTGGTTTTTGAAGTTCCACATGGCCCGGTCATGGGCTGCCACGTGGCACCCTGTGCTTGGTTCGTGGGTTATGTAAAATGTTATGGTTTCCACCGGGGTTGAACCCCCGACCTCTCCTCCAGGGAGTGGACTGGCAGGACCGGGCTAACCGCCTACCCCATGGGTATTTCTTATTATGTATACGACACATATACTATTTAAGTTTGTTTGAATATGAATTTGGGGGCAGAAAGGGCTGGGGCTTAGCCCCAGCCCATGGTCTATTCGCTTACCATAGAACCCAGCAGCGACCAGGCGAGCACGGGGGAGTTGGCGATAGGGACCAGCCCTTGGATCTCGGGCAGATCCCACAGGACCAGAGGCCATCCACCATTTTGGGCACGGGGGTTGTGACTGTTAGCCCGCGGATATATGTAGAGCCCGAAAACCAGCTGCTAGAGCACGAGGGAAGGGCTAGCGCATAGCCTGAGGGGCTAGCGCTCGACCATATGGCCCCATGTGACCCTGCCAAGGGGGCACGTGCACAGCACAAGGGGCTTATGCCCAAATTAAATCCAAAAAGTGGTTATTTTATATAGTTTTGTATTTTTCTATTTGATTTTTGCTTGCTATTAATGGATTTTCTCCATTTTTGGGAGATATTGGGCATTTTTGGAGCCCAAATTTTGGGAGGAAGTTGGAGATGGATAACCAACTTCAGATCTATATAAACCAGGCCTGTTTGAGGCCATGAAGGACATTCAGAGAAGATTTATGCTGAAGGGAAGCCAAGCCAAAGCCATTTTTATGCAGGGAAGCTATTGAGGAGCAGACACTTGCGGGCCATTTCTAGGAGCTCCGGACGTTCGTTTTGCGTGTTGTTTTCTTTGTAGGGTTCTAGAGATCTGGAAGAACATGAAAAGATTAGTCTTGTAGCCAATTGGCACTATTGTGATGTACTTTTGAGATTTTAAACATAAATAAAGAAGCCTCCCCCACAGAGACAAAGGCTCGGAGACGTATGCAAAGTTGTGTTGAACTCCGTTATCAATTCTCGTGTTATGGTTTTCTATCTATTATTTCATTTGAGATCTGCATATGTGTATATGGTTGTCATAATTCCTCTCTTTTCCTCATTGTTTCATTAAAGTTTCTCAAATGGTTAATTAACGCATGCAAAATTAAAACTCAACCATAGTCATTAAAAGATCCTATGAATCACCTAGGCTAAAGACATCAATGGAACTCCAAATATGGGCATGATTAGGGTCAAATAAAAAGGTAATATCAGGTCTGGGCTTGTTTTAAGTAACTCTAAGAATATATGACCCTAAAACCACCATAAATCAGCCCTAAAACAACATGATGCAACAATGGATCTCAATTTTTGACACTTCTTAGCCCTCAAACAACCTTCTCCTTCAATTCTGGGTATATTGTAGCCCTAAGAAAGTGATGAATAGCATCACAACTTTCCCCTTTGGAGTCTTAGGCACACTATAAGGCATTCTAGGAAATCTTGAAGGGTAAATCAACAGTAAGGGTACCATGAGTCAGTTAACACTACCTTGTTCCAACCAGAGTCTTTCTACAATACCATGTTGGAAGCCAACTATTCCCCAATCATATCATTTTACCCAACCAATTTTACAATATAATAAGAATAAGTTCCTTTATATGAATCTCAATATGCTGTTGGCACTCTTTCAGACTCAAAACATACTTGATACTTTAAATTCAGAACACAAAGAGATAATTCTAGAAATAGAGGATGGTTCTACACAGTGCAAGGATAAAAAAACAGAAGAAGAAGACTTGTCCATAGGGAACCAGACTGTCTTAGAGATTTAATTGAGTGCACTATTTCTCAGCAAGAGAGTGTGAGTGAGAGAACTTAAGAGTTCATTGTAAATGCAACAAAATGAGTGGAAACATACAAAATCCTACAACTTCTAGTTCAATTTACAAGCACGAAAACTGGTCAAACAAGAAGAAATGAGATACAATATATTTCTTTACAAGAAGAAATGGCATACATGTTCAAACAAGAAGAAATGATATCAATAGAGCCTCTTACTTCAATTGAATCACTAGATTTATGTTCATTCCATGCATAAACTATAAGATTATCAGAGGCAACCAACTGTGAAATTGTCTCATTGAGACCCTGTATGCAACTCATTACATGTTGGTATTGATCACTCAAGTTGACATCATTTGTAACGTGTCTTACTAGACTTCTTTGACCTCCAACTGATGGTTGTGAATTCTCTGTCGACACTCTAATTTTCCACTTTCTCTTACTATCATATTTACTAGAATCTAATGCTACCATATAATGGATAATGTCTTCTTCACTTGGCTCTCTATTACTATTTTCCACCTAAAAGACAATGTCAAGTTTCAACATAGTCAGTTCAATAAATAAATCGAAATAAATAACAATTTAAATTCAACCAAAAGAACAACACTTACTTTCAATTTGTCTATTTTGGCATGCAACCCACCTCGACCAAATCTGTATGGGGCTCTGACATTATCTCTTGATTTCATGCCTTTGTTCCTTGTTGTCAAATATTCTTTGGAACACATAGTTTCCTTCAACGCCTCCCATTGTTTGGGAGATAGAGGGGAGTTTGTCCTGTTTTTTCCTTTTATGATTAATTTTCTGCAATTATATCTATAAGTGTTCATCATAGTTCTCATCTTTTGCTTATAATATTTTTTAGATATTTTTCCACCAATAGTCTCAAAATAATTTTCCATTTTTTGGATAACATTATCCACAATTCGTGGATGTTGATCTAAAAATTTTGATTTGCATTTTTCCCAATGGGCTCACCATCTTTCGACACCTCAACCAAGAATGGATTCTTACCTTCTATCTTTCTTTCTTTTTCATTCCTCTCTATATATCTCTACAATCCTTGACTCAATATTTGTCTTTTAACAAAAAAAAACACTTCTTGTGAACCACCAACAATATTTTTGGCTGATCTAGTTTCATCAAAAGATGCAACATGTGAATTTTGACGCACAACATATGTAAGTTTTATCTCTTCATGAATTGCATTAACCGAAACAAAATTATCCTTGGCCACATCATGTGTGGAAGTAGGTAGCTCAATACCGGTCTTTGTAGATGTTCCTTCAAACATGTCCTTGAGTTTTGCATAAATGATCTCCAGACTTGCTCTTCCTTTTTTCTCATGTTCATCAATAATCTCTTTTAGACATTTTGCTAATAAATCATCACATTGTGCAACACCATGTGCTATATCAGCCTCCACATTACCATGTTCTATCAACTTTCACACCATGACCACTATTATTTTCATCAACTACATTTGTTGGATCACAAATGCATTGGCTTCTACGATTTGGTGGCACTATATCTTTACTTTCCCTTGATATTTTCTCCACTTTTTTTGTGCCTGCATGTTTTTATTGCCTATAAAACAAAACAAATATCATACTAAGTCTAATATACATAACAGTATTTCCTATAAAACATTAAACACTATTAAACAAATAATATACTACTTAAGTGGATTAACAACTTCCTTGTTTTTTAAACCAAGAGAGGATCACTATTCATCATTCTTGGTCACATTTTCTCTACGAAAGTGCTCATATTCTGTCAAATTTTTTGCATTATCATTGTCATCTAACTTGCGCCTCAAGGACTTTTTATTCATATCCTGAAGTCCAAATAAACAATAGTGTATAAATCAACCACTTGAATCAACATAACAACAGTGGAATATGAGTTTGAAACTCAAATTTTATTAATCCATGTGCTAAAAAATTAAGTGCACAAGTTAAAGAACAAATGCCTCTTAAAATCAACCCCTGAAGTGTTGCTTATATAACTTGAAATCAACGGTAAATAAGTAAATTTATGCTAAAGGCATGTAAAGCATTTTATGTAAAGTTAATATGCATCCAATTTAAACCACATGCTATGCATTTCTATATATTCAAATTCTATTCAACATCTATGAATTATAATAATACATTACATTTAACATCTCTAGACTTGCTCTTCCTTTTTTCCCATGTTGATCAATAATCTCTTTTAGAATTTTTGCTAAGAAATCATCACATTGTGCAACACCATGTGCTATATCATCCTCCAAATTAACATGTGCTATATCAACTTTCACACAATGACCACTATTATTTTCATCAACTACATTTGTTGGATCACAAATGCATTGGCTTCTGCGAGTTGGTGGCACTATATATTCAATTTCCCTTGATTTTTCTCCATTTTTTCGGTGCCTGCATATTTTTCTTGTCTATAAAACAAAACAAATATCATATTATGTCTTATATACATAAAAAAAAATTCTATAAAACATTAAACACTATTAAACAAATAATATACTACTTAAGTGGATTAACAACTTGTCTGTTTGTCAAACCAGGAGACTATAAATATTCATCATTCTTGGTCACATGTTCTCTATGAGAGAGCTCATATTCTGTCAACTTTTATTCATTATTGTTGTCATCTAACTTCCACCTCAAGGAATTTTTCTTCATATCCTGAAGTCCAAATAAAAAATAGTGTATTAAATGAGCCACTTGAATTAGCATAACAATAGTAGAATATGAGTTTGAAAGTAAGATTTTATTAATGCATGTGCTCAAAAATTAAGTGCACAAGTTAAAGAAAAAATGCCTCTTAAAATCAGCCCTGAAGTGTTTCTTATATAACTTGAAATCAACAGTAAATAAGTAAATTTATGCTAAATACATGTAAAGCATTTTATGTAAAGTTACTATGCCTCCAGTTTAAACCACATGCTATGCATTTCTATATATTCAAATTGTATTAAGCATCTATGAATTCTAATAATACATTACATTCAATGATAAATTACACCATACATATAACCATATTTTAAGTGATAATCTTACCATTTAAGGTGATGAATCATCATCATAATCATACGCATTGCCACAGGGGTCAGAATACCGATCAGTCCTGTGTGCATATTCTTGATTTTATTCATCATCCTCACCTGAGGCATGAAATACAATCTCTCTTCCAATCTCTTCGTTGGTAATCAAAGTATCTTCTTCAATCATTCTATCATCATCTTTAGCCACTTCTTTGAATGTTTCTTGTAATTTATCATATTTCCCATCAGACATTATATCAACAACTTCCATGAATTTTTAGTTTTGAACGAGACTCTGTTTGAATGAAATATGACCATCCTAGGCTTCTTACACCATCAACTAGATATGATTGGTTAACTTGAAGAGGAGAGACATATGGCTTAATAGTCTCTGATAAAAATTATCATATATTTGCACATACAAATCCATACTCATCAAGTTGTACTGCAGATAGTTTGACCCACTTGCATTTTAATAATATAGGACTATTTTCACCATAATAAACTTGAATAATTTCTTGGATGAATCCAACATAAAATTTCTTCTCAATTTCATGACGGAATTCAACACTAACAACACAATCACAATTTCCATTTCCTTTGTCCTTTTCTTCCACTCTTAAATGACTACCATAGGCCCACATGCCACTAAACTGCATATCCCATATATGTGGAAACTGTGAAAGCTCACTTTCATCCACTTTTATATCTTGACCTTCTTCTTTTGCATCATTGACTACATTAGCAATCCATTCTTCAAATTTTGGAAAAGAATCACCTCCAATCAAATCATGATGTATGCGCTTTTGAGGTCGACATTGCATCCATGTTTGATTCTCTTCTTCGTATTTCCTATATAGAATATGAATTTACAATATAATAAGATTAATAATATAAATGTGTAAATGAAATTGAAGAAATCAATTATTGTGTAAAATTATTTTTACCTGCGCCACTTATCAAATGAAGATGTGTTTTGAAGAACATAGGCATGTATCACACTTCTTCCTTTATGTGATAACTTAAAGCGTATTCCATTTCTTTATAATACTTTACATGTAACTCTCTCATATTCATCATCATCACATACACGTTGATTGAAATTTTTAAAATCCTTCATATATTTTGTTCAAAATCCCATGGCCTATTGCATTGAATATTCCTCAGACATGATTCCTTCTGGTTTTTCCTTAGTACGAACAAATGTTTTCAAAACCTTCATATATCTTTCTATAGGATACATCCATCTTGTTTTCACTGGGCCACAATGCTCTATTTCATTTTCTAGATGTATCAAAAGATGCATAGAAATGTTAAATATTGTTGGTGGAAATTCTCGTTCCAATAGACAAAGGACTTCAACAACCTCCTCCCTCAAACTATAAAATTTCAAAGGATACAATACATGTAAACTCTTTCTCTTTAATATTAGGCCCAACCTTATAATTTCCAATATTGGCCCCTTTTCCAAACTTGATATATTGACCACAATATATTCTCAATTATGACATGATAGTCATGGGTCTTGAGGCCTCTTAAGATATTCATGTCATTTTGGCTTCTAATAGTACTACTTACATATCCATTGGGGAAGCGGGTTTGAGACATCAACTTTAAGAAATATGCACATTGTTCCTTTGTCCAAACATAAGGAGCACTAGGTTTTCTATATTTTTCATCATCATATTTTTCAACCCAAATATTTCAACGAATCTTTAGTTGTCAAAAGTCTTGATGTGATGAAACAGTATTGGAAGCACCAAAAAGATTTTCTATAATAGCACAGGCTACATTTTTCTAGGTATGCATAAGTCAATGATATGCCTGATGGATATATCCTTAAATTATGGAAACCTATAAAATATGCACAATCATTTTACACCTCTTTCATTACATGGATCATCCATACTACGAAAAATCCCACCACTTTCAATAAACAACATTCTTCTATGTCCATTATCAATAATGTATTCACTCATTATTGGCAATGGTGCTTCACAATTCTCTTCCTAGCCATTGAAACGTGTTTTTTGTTGACAGTATGGATGATCCTTTTTTCAGGTAAGCACAATGTCCACAATAAACACACTTATGCAAACTCCTTGAGTGTCTCACAAAATACTTAAATTTGCAAGAAGGGCATCCATGGTATCCATGAACAGTGAGACTAGTCAATTTGTTGTATGCAGGAAGATTATGAATCATAAACAATAAGGAATCTCTTAAAGTGAATTTGATTGAATGACCATCCCTTAAAAATTGAATTGCTTCAATTCCTTTCCACAATTCCATTAGATCATCATATAATGGCTTTAAATAAACATCGATTGTATCTGAAGTCACACTTTTTTTTCTGGGTATAATCAATTATAGCATTAGGAAAAATGGTTTAGTTTCTAACCATGGAGGAAAGTTATAATTTATTAAAAAAAATAGCCAAGTTGACCATTTAGTACTTTGATCAGAGAATGCGTTCACCCCATCTAGAGCCAAGCCCAACCTTATATTATGAGTATCTTGGGAAAAATTGGGCCATTTATTATCAAAGTCCATCCACATATTAGAATCAGGCACATGTCGTTGTTTTCCATTAGTGCTCTTATTTTAGGAATGACATTGCATAAGTTCAGCAATGTCTCCACACATATACATTCAGAGTAATTGCGGGATTAACGGAAAGTGTCGAAGAACCGTTCTGGGAACCACAACTGATTTCAACCCTAGTCTATACCTCTCTTCTTGACATTTTGGACATTATGTCTCACTCACAAGATTTTTGTGAAATAATACACAACCATTCACACATGTGTGGATGTTTTCATACCCTAAGCCTAGCTTAGTGATTTGTTTTTTACATTGACTTTTTTTTGTTGGAAATATGAGTCATGTGGTAACAACTGACTAAAACATGCCAATAAATCATCTACACTCTCATTTGTCCAACCATGCACCACTTGCAAGTTAAGAATTTGAAGGATTGTTGTCAAATGACTTAACTTGCAATTAGAATACACAGGCTTTAAAGCATCCTCCATCGACTTGGCCCCATCATCATTTAGACCCTCATTCAACATTCTATTAACTTCAACCCCTTCATCTAACATTTTTTTCTCTTCATTTATGTTTGGTGCCACTTCAAGAATGTTTGGTACCTCTTCATCTCTCATGCTATGCACTTCTATCACATCTTCATAATAATTGTTGTCCCAAGGGCTTATACCACTATGCCCATGTCTTATCATATGTCGATAAATCACATTTCTTTTCCTCACCTTTCCACCAAGACAATCTTTATATGGACATGGATATTTTTCCATATCATTCTCATCTGCTATTATCTAATCATATGAATGGTATTGATTATTTTTCAACCTTTTTCATTGACTCATCTTTGATGTTTTGCATTCCAATATTAATTTGATACGTTAATTAACAAATCTCAAATAATTTAGATAGTACAAAGGCACAAAATCAACTTCATTGTTGTTAACAATAACAACATTGACATAGAACTAATCATAAAAGAAAACCACAATATCCTTTGAATTGGTCTCAAGTTATGAGCAAAGAATAGAGGAACAACAATCTAATCCTTTGGTTTATCATGGACATTTGGGCATCTAATTGTGTTTGTATCGGATATCCTTCATTGATTTAATCTCCCAAAGAACAAGGTACAATTCAAGAGATTAGTACCATCAATTGAGAGCAAATATCTGACATTAGAATGTGTTCACTCAGACACTTGACCACCTATGATTCATATGGTTGTAAACTTATGGTAAATTGCATCAAACATAAAATTATTAGACAAAACATGTAGAGGAATCTCGCATGACAACTAAGGCTCCCTTCCTCATGCAAATAGCCCCACGGTTGGGTCATTCATTCACATGAGGGATGACTTTGTGCAGGAGAAGATCAGAATTGGTCTATCAATCAAACTACCATCACTTAATTTGTTTTCACTTTTAACCTTGAAAAGGTGCCCAAGTAGTCAATTGAAGAATATAACACATCAACAGTTAATTTTCTTAAGTTAAAATTTAGGAAAATTCAATTAGTAAACTCAACCCAGCTTCATTATCCTCCACCATGTTAGGATGTTGCACAATGGTGGAAGACCTTCCTTGCTACCAAATCTCAATAGAAAATATTCCAAACCTTACTTACTCTAGGTTAACATAATGGTAAAAACAAACACTGGAGTAAAAAATCCTAGTGGGGATTCCCTAGTGAATCCCCTCGGGGCATGTTTATGAAAGAACTTACAACCATAAAAAGGTTCATTGCGTCAAAGCTGCAAATTTTGTAAACTTCCCCTAAAAAAGATCTTGGTGAGAATTTGGAGAGCCTCAAACTAGAAGTTGAAAGTAATGCAGTAAAATTGAAATCAAAGCTACACCTATCAACCCATGAGCCACACCCAACAAGGGGAATTATAGACAACATCTTGGAAGCAATATTGCAGAGTCTAGACTGAGAGTACAATTTTTTATTGGATATGTATGTAAAATCTCCAATTTCAGTAAATTGGAATCCACTCCTAAGACAAGAAAGGGGAGAGAAGGTTCTCTTTGCCAACAAAAATCAACAATGACAGTGAAACACCTTTAAAAATAGTAGAAAGTTCCCTCAACCCAAGAGGAGAATGTCATTTTTCATTGAGTGGAAGGGAATACAATAAATTTGGACCTTTGGATAAGGAATATCATGTAGCTCAGCCATAAAGGTCAAAGATTCATATACGAAATCATTGGATCTATGACCTACATACCAAACTATAGTTAGATGGATTCAAAAGTTTGGAACCTCCAGGATTAAGCAAAGGTAATTTGGTAACCATGCTTAACATAGGGTATTTTTTTATGCTTTTCTAGTTCAACAATATAGGGGCACAATTTTTGAAGGGGTTCCCAAGGTTCACTAGAGGAGACATGTCATTTTAGGATTCATCCCATTGGAAGAATCTCCCATAAGAACCTCTCTTTAGGAGAGTATACCAAACCTTCCCTAAGAAGTATGGCATGGATCATATTTTTAAACCATGTGAAATACCTTAGGGACATTTTTTTTGGAGGTTTTAAAATTCAATAAAGACAAGATGATAGCTCAATATACTAGTAATTGTGCACACGTTCTAGGAGAAGGGACTGTTAGATTGCCTCAAATTATAGTAACCTGATCATCCCTAGAAGCAAGAAGTAGATTGAAAATATATCATTGACATGCAAGAATCCATTTTGAAACACTTCCATCTAGAAAGAAACTCTAACAAAGGAAAATCAAGAGGCCTTAAAGACAAGTGAACTGAAAAGGAAGACAATAGCAAAAGGCAAAACGTGATGCGAGACTACATCTATATTACTGAAGAGAAATCAAATAACATCATTCACCCTATCCATACAACTATAAGAGGAAGGAAACATGACAAAATATTACCAAAAGATCAATCTAAGGAACAACAAATGGCTAAAGAAAGTAATTGTTGTATATGAACCAAAGAAAAAGTTTAAAAAACAAAATAAGTTTTTGGGGGAGCACAAGGTTGAAGGGTTGGCAACATTAATAGAAAAGAAAGGAGGGACTCCTTTGACTTCAAGAAGAGGAGGCAAAAAATAAGTAGGAGAATAAATTTGAAGATGATCCTCTTTAGTTGGGCACTAATTTATTATCATAATTCTTCAAAAAATAATTACAGCTAGAAAGAGATCATGAAAATCAAAGAAATCAAGAAAGTAGCCTAGGTGGACCATAAAATGATGTTAGAATGCAATTAAAGAGATGTTGCATCACTCTGAATTTAAAGATTTTTGTTGTTTGATATGCTAGAATCATAATATAATTTAACATGTCCTATGGGGTTGTAAGGTATCCCAATGATAGAAAGGATGGAAGTTGAATATTCCTTACTCTTTATGCCCCTCCTTGACTGGAAAGGGGTCATATTTGGGGACAAATGGATGATTAGACAAGCAAGAAAGATGATATAGGACAACACACATTTAACATGCACATCCTTACAGAAAAGGCATTGCAGGGAAATCTTTCATGGAGATGCTACCATGTTACTTTGGTGTCAATTGCAAACTGACAAATATGACTCAGTCGTTCAATATCATGCTAGAAAGGGAATTTTTAGAAAATAAATACTCTCTTGCAGTGGGAACCAAAGCAAGCACATTGTCTCTTCTTGCCTATATTTGGAGGTGAAACTCACATGTCTTTTGTTTGTCCAGGTAATGTACAATTGTGTGATGCCTCTCTTTGTGGGTATGAATGAAATATAGGATGCATTTTTTTCAAAAAAATAAAATTAAGCTATGTCAAGAATAACATACAAAGGTTGGATAGCCTATGAAGTTATAAACTAATATATATCCTATGTCATAGCCACGAAGAATTATCTAAAATAATTTGCTTGTATGTATATCTATCATCTACTATTAACATATGTTGGGTTGTGGTCTATAGGCAACTTGGGGTGTTTGTGGTGCCATATGTAGTGAGAAGGTTAGCCTCTCCTTGTTAAAAGAGCTAGTTGATTGATTATATCTTATGTATTCGATCTTAGTGTAAGTGATTAATGTAATTTGAGTCGGAAAGGTATTGTCACCATCTTCTAACATTAAATGTGATGGAAACATTAAATGTAGGTGAGGTAGTAAATTTATTCTGAGTAACCTATAACCAACTGGTTCCCATTTTTTTAAATATCTTTTTTTTTACAAAAAAGGGGGGAAATTTGTATTAATAAAACTTCCAAGATGAGAAGCAATGCAAGTCATCATCAACCAAAAAACATTTGAAGCTATAAAATCAGATGATTGGTATTATGAGGCATAGAGAAAAAACATATTTGAACTAGCCTGCATTCTTTCAATGACATGATTTAAAATATGATACTCAAATATAAATTTTGCCAAAATAAATTTATCAAAAAGGTCTTATACCCCACATAGGATCTACATGTGAAAACCCTTATTGTGTTTCTAGTTGTTCCACCTTGATTTATCTCCATATTGTAAGTTTATAGTATCTTGTGGTTTCTGTAGGTTGGAAAAGTGAGGATGAAGTGAGTAGTTGAGGAAAGGACTAAAGTATTGGGCACTTTCCTTCCTACCACAAAATAGATGAATTGATGGCTCTGAAGTTAACTCTTTTTCTTGTGGTTGGAAAAGATGTTGTAAAATTTCAAATATTTTTGGATTCCCTAGTTGTTATTAATTGGATGGAAGGAGTTTTCTCTCTAGAAAACCTTTGTTTAAGGCCTATTTTTTAGGAGATCTGTTACAAAAAAAATTTCCTCACCCCGTGAAACTTTCCCTATGTAGACTTGAAGTCCCCTTTTGTACCTTTTAGATCAAAAAAAGCACATTTTTCCACATATATGCGCCCTATCAGTTAGACAACAAGAGTATACACAAGTTTCTCCACTATAGCCTACGTACATCGGGTTTGGTGCTCAAAATTAAAAATTATGTCGGGTTGCCATGCCATGTCACGAGATCCATGATCCTTGACCTTCCATATACTTGAAACACTCTGAATCGTCCCTTCAGTTCCATTTGAAGGCTGTAAATTGATCCATATCCAAGAATTAGAGGGAGAATTCAACTTTGATAGCAAAGACACTCTAGAGAAATTTCACTTCATATTGAGTATGCATCCCTTTATCCTTGAAAGTATGAACCCCTTGTTCAACCCCCAAGATCTTCCTTCTTTGTGATGGAGAATATCATTGTCTCCTTTATATGAGCTTGCCTTTGGTTGAGGATTGAAGTGGTGGAAGCCCAGTTGGAGGGACTTAGTTTCTTGGTTCATATATTTTTTGTTATAGAATTTTGTCACCAATATACTTCTGTTGATTATTTTAATAGATTTCTCGTCCAATTGATATCTTGCAAATATTTGAATTATTATTCCATGGGCGTATTTGTCATGTATGTTAATGGATTATGCTAATATGTATGCTAACATTATATATTATCACCATATGCTTGTGTATCTTGGATTTTGAGGACAAGTTGCAGGTATAAATCTTTGAGTTGTGTGCTCAACGATGGTCTTCATCGAACGTCCAAACGAGGTAGGATCTTGGCCTTGTCTTGTTAGCATTTCATTTATATAGTATAATTGGGATTAGAGTTGATTTCTATGTGTCCTTCCATCTATTTTGGCTTACCCCATTCCATATATATATTTTCCTCGTAACAGAATTAGACCATACTGAGGATTGGTCTTCTTTTTGGGGGTTTGGATTGTTTTTCTCGATTTTCTCTCTGTTAGCCTGTTGGAAAATACTGAGAGGGGGGGGGGGGGG
>ML782441.1:254313-269365 GCA_009831015.1 Picea engelmannii | reverse complement strand
CTAGCAACCAACGATGTGTTTATTATTAATAATAATCAAAACATCACATTTCTTTGGAATACTGTCCTTTTAATAATTTTTTGAGCACCCTGGCCTCTCATCATTTGTAACAATACATTATTTAAAATGGGGGTTCAAAAACTAGGGTGTTACATCCCTTGCCCCTTATCTTGGCACTGTCCTCAGTGCATATACAAAATAGAGATCAAAATCTCAAATTTATTGAAATATTTGCGGGCACTCTACTCGCATGGCATCTTCATGCTCCCAGGTAGCATCTTCAGGATCATAGTAGGTCCACTGAAATTTTACTAGCTGCCAGAATCTCGCTGCCATCTTTGTACAACTACCCAATTTCAAAGAGATTTTCTTGGGCTTCACTTTCAAAAGTACATGCTCCCCTAATTTAAATTCTACATCTGTCATGTTCTTGTTTGCATAAACTTTCTGTCTATCCTGAGCTTCCTTTAAATTCTGCTTGATCTTAACCACCTGGTCTTCCATGTCCTTGACCAACTCCAGCTCAAGTACCACTATATCTGTTAGGTTGTCCCAACTCACTGGAGTATTGCATTTCCTACCATACAAGGCTTCAAATGGGCTCATTCTCAATGAAGCTTGATACCCGTTATTATATGAAAACTCAACCAAGTGTAAGTAATTTTCCCACTTAGATGGATTATCCATCACATACATTCTCAGCATGTCTTCAATTATTAGATTAACCCTCTTTGTTTTCCCATCTTCTTGGGGATGATACACGGTACTAAAGTTTAGATTTGTGCCAAATCCTTTAAAAAATCCCCTTCGAAAATTGGAGTTAAACTTCGTATCTTTGTCCGAGACGATTTTCCTAGGTATCCCATGCAACCTGGAAATCTCCTTCATGAAAAATTTTGCAATATTAGTGTTACACATAAAAAATACTCACTTTGATAGTGTCGCATTTTGCTTACAAGTGTCGCAAGTGTTAAAGAAAGCATACTGCCATCATGCCTATGTTGTGCCTATAACGACATGAGAAGGACATTTGAAACACCTCAAACACTTGATTTGGAAGAGGATAAGTGAGTCAGCAGGCTTACAAACCTTTTGCCATATGAAAGCACCTCAAAAACTAAGTTTTGGAGGAGAGCGCTCCCCTATACCTCTTCTGGGAGCACTGGCACTCCCCCTTACACTGTCTGGGAGCATTATAAAGTTCCTTTGGCCCTTCTAAGGGAGCGTTGGTGTCTTTAGGAATGCTAACACCCCCCTTAAGCCTACCAAGGAGCGCTATAGTGCTCTGATGGCCCTTTTGAGGGAGCACTACCTATTATGGGCAGTATTTAAGTTGTTGAGATGAATGGGGGAAGGATCCTTTCATTCTTGGAAGGAAGTTGGATTCAAATCCCTAGTCCATCCATGATCTTAGGGCAGATCCTCAATTGAAGGAGGTAAATCCTCAACTTCCCCAAGGATATCTCAAGTTGTTGAGCCTCTCCAAGGCTATATAAGCAAGCTTTCTAATGGTGAAAGGGGACTAGAAAAGTAGAATCACACCAAACTATTTTGAGCAATCAGTGAAGCTATCATCATTCAGATCATGGATATTTTGAGAAAGGGGTAGACAAGGAGGACTTGACGAAACTGCTACAATTCATCTATGGCTGTAAGCGATGTTTTCTCTTCATTAATATAATTTGCTTGTCCTGTTTCTTTCTAATTTGTGTTCAATCTCACATGAATTTGTCTCTTTAGTAGATAGACCTATTTCAGACTAATCTTGATAGAGTAGGAAGTGGTCGTACTTTGTTTGTCTACAGGGCTTATCGAGGAGCGAAAGATTGGAGCTCAACTCGGAGCGTGCAGGGACAAACACCAGTAAAAGGTACTTCTTTTCTCCTTCCTCCTCACACACTAGTCCACCTAGATCTAAAAGGAATTTAGTTACCATGATAAGCACTTTTTGTCTTAGAGTTAAGAGTCTAGCTCTTTGCGGAGATCTACCTGTCCGCAGGGAGATTTTCCTTCAACAGAAACTGGCAACTCCGTTGGGGATGGTCGAATCAAAAATTTTGGTTTTGATTTCTCCTCATAGAGCTTGTCTTACCCTTTTATTGTTTTTAGACTTGGTTCACCCCTTTATATTTGATTGCATTTGCTGATTGACTCTTTACCCCATCACACTCAGCTTACCTGTGAAAATTTGATCAAAATTTTGGGTTTTTGGACATTTTTATGAGTTTTTTGAGCCTGGAGCCCCCCTGCCCATGTTAACAGAGCTTTATCACTCACTGGAAGTGTTGGAAATAGTGTTATAACACCCTGGTGTCCCTTACACCAGAGCGCCAACCCATTTTTTCTCAAAATCTCTTCAAAAGTTCCATTTTTTGGAGGTCCAAACCCTATTTTTTCACTTGCTGGGTTGTTTTATGATTGAATGATTCTTCCTTTGACTTTTGACATGCTTCCTCCTGAGAAGTAAACACCTTTTTGTTCATATTTTATGCCCTTCTTCATTCTTTTTGAGTTTTTGTTGTTGAGATCTTGAAATCGATCCTCTGCTTTCTTCTCTCCTATCCGACTGAGCGGGAACTCTAGTGAAGGACATTAGAAGTCGATGACTCTTCTCATTTGGTTCTTTGAGGTCATTTGATCCAATTTATTTCTCCTTCATTTTGTGTTTTTGATTTTCTTTCTCTTGTTTCATTGCAAAAGGGTGTGTTGTTTGTGCAAAATCTGCGTTTTCTTGCGCGAATCTCCTTGATCTGAAAGGGTAGTTGACAGGATAAGATTTTCATTGAATTGATCATCATTCGCATGAAAACGACAAAAGTACATCTTAATGATTAGTTTTCATATTAGTTTGCATTTCTAAAATGTTGTAGCATCATGTTGGATTTGATTGAGAACAAAATTGATTGAGGGCATTCCTTATCAAGTGTTTTATAGTGAAAATGACTCTTCCTCTTTCCCTTAAATAGGTATTCATTGAAAAGAAACGATTTCTTATCATATTTCATGCATATTTTTGGGAATTGAGTCATCATTCCATCAGTTTCACTTTCGTACACCCTCTGAGTAAACAACAACCATTAAAATCAACGCTTAACTAAAATTTATCAGACTTTTTTACATCTTTGTTAGAAAACCTACATTAGTTTAAGGTGTAGGGATTTGGAATAGGTTGAAAGGATAGATTTCCAAAGATATCGAACAAACTTAGTATCTTGTGGTAGGGAGAGTCAAATCCAATTGTTGTATTGTCTTGCTAGGATACCCCTCTCACATAGGGGTTAAACACGAGGTCACATTCGGGTGAGTTACAGAGATTATCCCTCCGTGACCCAACTGTTTGTAGTGGTCGGATCATATATTGGTGGTCACTGCAAGGTATACCCATTATTATGTGTGGGAGCCTTTAGGGTTGATTTCGGACTTGTTATCCTGCTCATACGTTCTGATTGGACCATCGACTGTACCCACCTAGGGGCTGACTACGAGTTGGTGACCTTAGTAGCCATAATCTTTAGGGTCTCAGACAAGGTGACGGTGAAGGGAAGTCTCACTGTACCTGAAACAGACGTTGGTCAAACTCACTCGGGCTCCTTGGAGGGTAAATCCACAATTACTGCGTGGAAGCTTGCACCAAGGTGTAAGTCCGTTAAGCAGATCGCCAACGTAACTGATCCATCCACTCTATCCCCTCCCCTTCCTATTTTGATCTCACGATCTTGGATTTCATCACCTACTAGTGGTTTCCTCATAGGAAGGTTTGTTTGACTGATTTCTTCTCAGATTCATAGTGTGTGTTGTTTGTTTTACTTAGTGGACCTTAGGTCAAGTCAGTATTAATGGCATCGAATCCTGGGAGTACCAATGGAGGAACCCCTTCTCTCGGGGAACCCTATACTTTTCCTTCGTTTGGAAACTTTGGTCCTCCATATGTTGCCACACTGAGTCTTCCAGGACTCACTATTGGATTACCAGTTTGGTTGCTCCCCACTCCGGTGATCTCGAATCCTCCCAATGTTTCAGTTGCACCTAATACTTTGGATGTCAATACAACACCCACACATCAACCTCATGTCAACTTTTCACCTTCCTCATCCATAAAGTCTCCTTCCATTTCTCCTTCTTCGCCTAGTGAAAGATCTAAAGAAATTAGCAAGGTCGATCATAAGAAGAAGAAATGAAAAGAGAAGAAGAAGAAGAAATCAAAAAGGAAAAATCCCCCAACAACATCAGATGTCGTCTCTACGAAACTAGTTACTGTTAATAGTACTAGGAGTGTTAATGAGATCAACAAGATTAAAATGAAAAATCCAAAACCCAAATTCCCTTCCAGCCTTTGTAAGGGTGACCACTTTTTGAGGGATTGCCCTGGTCTTACCCAGGTCTTAGAAGTGTGGTCCTCCATGTCATCAGCCTCTGTAAGTGATGTCAATGATACCCCGTCAACTAGTGATGTTTAGGTTGGTAAGAAGAAGAAAACTGTGAAGTTCCCTTGCATGTTATGTAAAGGTAATCATTACTCTCACCATTGTCCTTGCATGGACGAGGCTTCTTCTCTTTTGGAAAAACTTCAACTTCCAAAAGGTTATCGTAATATTTCCTCCAACCCATCGTTGGTTGATGGACTGGTCAATCCGGTTCCATCCCCAGTCAGTTCGGTTGATCAGGTGGTCAATCTAGTTTCCTCCTTGATTGAACCATGAACCCAAGTAGATGATCCAGTTTCGTCATCAATCAGCCCTGCTCTTCATCAAAAGAGTGACACCAAAGTGGTTGATCTTTTTTCATCCTCGGTCGATCCCACTCTCCCGTTAGAGAGTGACACCAAAGTGGTCGATCCTTTTCCACCCGTCGACCCCATTCTTCCCTTGGAGAAGGAAACTCAAGTGGTCAATCCAGTTTCTCCATCGATCAATCCCATTCCAACATTGAGGAATGTCAAAGTGATTGATCCAGTCACTTCCTCGGTCAGTCCCACTCTTCCTCTGAAGAGTGCTAGAGTGGTCTATCCAAGTCCACCATTGGTTGATCCGATCCAATCACCGATCAATCCTACTCTCTCTCTAGAGAGTAAACTAGATACTTCCCATGTTTTTCTCGTTAATACAGACTCTACCGTGCTGGGGGGCATTCCTCCTTCTACTGCGAAACCCCCTCCAAGTAATGAAGCCATCCTTTTTTATTGACGTGCGCTAATTGGACCTCATCTTCCCTCTCACATTCCTTTCCAGATTACAGTACAGGTTCGTGGTTGGGACGTTTCTCAAATGCTGATAGATGAAGGTGCGCCTGTTAGTATATTGTCTTCTGTTGCTTGGTACGCTTTGTGTTTTCCGCAGCTTGCACCGGTTACACAAAATCTGTTAGCTTTTAACAAAAGAACTAGTCAACCTTTAGGGATTCTTCCTCAGTTTCCTATAACTTTGGGAGGGAAAACTGTCTTTATCGATGTCATGGTAGACTGAGACCCCTTGGATTTTTCTTTATTCCTTGGGTGGGATTATGTCTATGCCATGAAAGCTATTGTATCCACTCTTTTCTGTGTGATATCTTTCCCTCACAATGGAAGAATTGTGACTATTGATCAACTTTCATTCCTTGGCCCTGACCGGGTTACCTCCCTAAGTGGTTCTTATATGAAGACAGTATCTCCCCCGTTGCATGTCAATTATGTGGCATTGTCTCCCATGATTTCAACTTCTGATTCTTTGGATCCAGTAGTTGACATGGTGATTTGTTCGGTCAGATTATTGGATCTTGATCTCCTTACCCTTGTTACAACCCTCGACATGTGTTCCTTCCGGATTGATTCTCTTTCATCCGACGAAGATCTCTTGGAATCCATGACCAAGTTTTGTCCCTTGACATGGTACCCTTCCAGAGCATTATCCCCTCGGAAGCCATGATCAAGAAGAAACCACGAGTATTGTTTCTATTCCTTGTGGCAAGCTCGTTAAAAAATGAAACAGAGGTCCTGAGCATAGTTCTTTTCCTGTGTCAAACTCATTTAAAAAATGAAACAATTACCTCTCTTAAATCTTCTTTTCATCCACCCTTCTCCTTTTTCTCGTCTACTAGGGAAATTGGTGATGACCTTAGAGCTGGTGAATGAATCCAAGATTGGTGGGAATGTCTCTAGCCTTTGATGATCTTTCTGGAGTTAAGCCGCTAGCTTTCAAGCTGGGGGCATACCGATCTTAGTATTTGTTCTTTCTCGTGCTCGTAAATACATGAGAATACATCCGGGTAGACTTTTATCTATTTTTCAGACCTGTATGGATACACAAAAAAGGAACCCCCTGGAGTCTCCTTTAAGCTCTTTTCAGACTCTCTAAACATGAAAAGATTGCCAAGTGATATTTCTTCCTTTCCCACTCGTTAAAAGGTTTGAAAGGGTGTCTTTCGAGTGATACTTTATCTCTTTTTCGGCCTTGCGAGACTAACATTACGAAAAAGGACAACATTGGAGTCATCTTTAAGTCCTTTTCAGACTCTCTAAAGATGAAAAGATTACCGAGCGACCTTGTTCTCTTCACACTCGTCAAAGTGTTTGAAGAAAATGTATGTTGAGCGATAGTTTATCTCTTTTTCGGTCTCGTCAGACTACTTTATGAAAAAGGAACTGAGAGAGTTCTCTTTTAAGTGTTTTTCCAGACTCTATAATCATGAAAAACCTTTGATTTTTCTATCTTCAGACTCACTAAAACAAACATCGACAGGCCCATATAGGATCAAACCCTTACTTCTTCCAGTTCCTTAAACAAAGGAGGAGGAACTTACAAAAGGTGAGTTTTATCGAGCATGTGTTATCCTCCTCGAGCTCGTTAAATTAAAAAGAGGTACTCGTCTATCTGGATAGGGGAAAAAATTGAAAGAAGCAAGCCAAGCAGTCTCTTGAGAAAATTACCAAGTAATTCTTAGAGTCACCCTTGAACATGACACTTTGTCTTTTGCACGCATTTTAATCCGCTGAACCTCTACACTGAGCCAATCCTTTGAGTTTCTTTCACTCCTTTGGGTCACCTGACGTAAGTCACAACATCCAATGCATCATAAAGTTTTGGGCCATATCATGTTCCTGATTTCATGCCTCAGTGTTCATGTCATTGATGGGGGATACATCAAGGCCCTCCCTCGACGAGTCTATTCTTGTCGACTTCAACACATTATTCAGGAACTAGCCTTAGAAACTAGATAGTACTTTGGGACATGCATGCCTCAATGGTAGGCCTCCTCATGTCTGACAGTGGGTTTACATCATTGAGCTCTGATTGGATGATTCCATGGATGTTAGACTTCAGCTAATCCATTCACATTCATTGGAATGTACTAGGGTACCTTGGGAATCATTGACATTAATGGTGATCTCCCTCGTGATTGTTAACGGTTTACATCATTGACTGGTAATCAAGTGGTTTTTGCCATGTTTGACATCAGGACATCTATTCACATGGTTAGATTCGTACTACATATGGATTGGTAAGAAGACCCTGGGTTGAGTGATCACTTTGATATGTACTTTTCCCAGGTTGCGATGGAGTTTCTCTTGAACAATGACACATATACTGTTACATAGATCCACTTTGTATTGGTCATGGCTATGTCTTGTCATCTACTAGATACATTGTATATTCTTCATGGCTACGATTAGTTCAGGTCATGGGAGTATAGATCCACAATGTATTTCCAGTGGCTATACCTTTTTATCAATACAATCATGGATCCACAATGTATTTTAGGCGGCCATATCTTGCAAGTCTTGATCACCCAAGCATAGGTATGCCTGACTTGGGTTCGAAACATGTCATAATATTTGTTGGATGTTTGTGTGAAGCTTTTGTCAGGTTGTCTGCATCTATACCCTTGCTTGAAAGTCTACAAAGAATTTCAGTTATCAGTTCTCAGCTTCTAACTTCATACTTTGGGGGGCAATCTGTTACACATAAAAAATACTCACTTTGATAGTGTCGCAAGTGTCGTCATTACAAAGGTTGCAAGTGTTGCATTTTGCTTACAAGTGTCGCAAGTGTTAAAGAAAGCATACTGCCATCATGCCTATGTCATGCCTATAATGACATGAGAAGGACATTTGAAACACCTCAAACACTTGATTTAGAAGAGGAGAAGTGATTCAGCAGGCTTCCAAACCCTCTGCCATCTAAAAGCACCTCAAAAACTATGTTTTGGAGGAGAGCGCTCCCCTATACCTCTTCTGGCCGCGCTGGCGCTCCCCCTTACACTGTCTATGAGTGTTATAAAGCTCCTTTGGCCCTTATAAGGGAGTGTTGGTGTCTTTAGGAGCGCGGGTGCCCCCCTTAAGCCTATTGGGGAGCGCTATAGTGCTATGATGGCCCTTTTGAGAAAGCGCTACCTATTCTGGGCAGTAGTTAATTTGTTGAGATGAATGGGGGAAGGATCCTTTCATTCTTGGAAGGCAGTTGGATTCGAATCCCTAGTCCATCCATGATCTTAGGGTAGATCGTCAACTAAAGGAGGAAAATCCTCAACTTCCCCAAGGATATCTCCAGTTGTTGAGCCTCTCCAAGGCTATATAAGCAAGTTTTCTAATGGTGAAAGGGGACTGGAAAAGGAGAATCACACCAAACTTATGATCTTATAAGTGGTGATGGAACATAGATAATTTGGCAGCAAGAGACCTATGATCTCATAGGGAGAAATCAGTGAAGCTATCATAATTCGGATCATGGATCTTTTGAGCAAGGGGTAGACAAGGAGGACTTGACGAAACTGTTGCAATTCATCTATGGTTGTAAGCAATGTTTTGTCTTCATTAATATAATTTGCTTGGTCTGTTTCTTTCTAATTCATGTTCAATCTCACATGAATTTGTCTCTTTAGTAGATAGACCTATTTTGGACTAGTCTTGATAGAGTAGGAAGTGGTCGTACTTTGTTTGTCTATAGGGCTTATCGAGGAGCGAAAGATTGGAGCTCAACTTGGAGCGTGCATGGAAAAACACTGGTAAAAGGTACTTATTTTCTCCTTCCTCCTCACACACTAGTCCACCTAGATATAAAAAGAAGTCAGTGACCATGATAAGCACTTTTTGTCTTAGAGTTAAGAGTCTATATCTTTAAGGAGATCTACCTGTCTGCAGGGAGATTTTTCTTCAACAGAAACTGGCGCCTCCGCTGGGGATGGTCGAATCGAAACTTTTGGTTTTCATTTCTCCTCATAGACCTTGTCTTACCATTTGATTGTTTTCAAACCTAGTTCACTCCTTCATATCTGATTTCATTTGCTGATTGACTCTTTACCCCATCACACTCAGCTTACCTGTGAAAATTTGATCAAAATTTTGTGTTTTTGGACATTTTTATGAGTTTTTTGAGCCTGGCGCCCCTCTGCCCATGTTAGAAGAGTGCCAACACTCCCTGGAAGTGTTGGATAGAGTTTTATAACACCCTGGCATCCCTTACACCAGAGCACCAACCCCTTTTTGCTCAAAATCTCTTCAAAAATTCCATTTTTTGGAGGTCCAAACCCTATTTTTTCACTTGCTGGGTTGTTTTATGATTGAATGATTATTCCTTTTACCTTTGACATGCTTCCTCCTGAGAATTAAACACATTTTTGTTCATATTTTATGCCCTTCTTCATTCTTTTTGAGTTTTTGCTGTTGAGAGCTTGAAATTGATCCCCTGCTTTCTTCTCTCCTATCTGACTGAGCGGGAACTCTAGTGAAGGAAATTAGAAGTCTATGACTCTTCTCATTTGGTTCTTTGAGGTCATCTTATCCAATTTCTTTCTCCTTCCTTTTGCATCATTGATTTTCTTTCTCTTGTTTGATTGCAAAAGGGTGTGTTGTTTGTTCGAAATCTGCGTTTTCTTGCCCGAATCTCCTTGATCTGAAAGGGTAGTTGGCAGGATAAGTTTTTCATTGAATTGATCATCATTCACATGAAAATGACAAAAGTACATCTCAATGATTAGTTTTCATATTAGTTTGCATTTCTGAAATGTTGTAGCATCATGTTGGATTTGATTGAGAACAAAATTGATTGAGGGCATTCCTTATCAAGTTTTTGATAGTGAAAATGACTCTTCCTCGTTCCCTTAAATATGTATTCATTGAAAAGAAATGATTGCTTATAATATTTCATGCATATTTTTGGGAATTGAGTCACCATTCCATTAGTTTCACTTTCGTACACCCTCTGAGTAAACAACAGCCATTAAAATCAACGCTTAACAAAAATTTATCAGAATTTTTTACATCTTTGTTAGCAAACCTACATTAGTTTAAGGTGTAGGGATTTGGAATAGGTTGAATGGATAACTTTCCAAATATATCAAACAAAATTAGTATCTTGCGGTAGGGAGAGTCAAATCCAATTATCATATTGGCTTGTTGGGATCCCCCTCTCACACAAGGGTTATGCACGAGCTCTCATTCGAGTGAGTTACAGAGATTATCCCTTCGTTACCCAACTGTTTGTAGTGGTCGAATCATATATTGGGGGTCACTGGAAGGTATACCCATGATTATGTGTGGGAGCCTTTAGGGTTGATTTCAGAATTGTTATCTTGCCCATACGTTCCGATTGGACCGTCGACTATACCCGACCAACGGCTGACTACGAGTTGGTGACCTTAGTAGCCACAATATTTAGGGTGTCACACAAGGTGACGATGAAGGGAAGTATCACTGTACCTGGAACATACGTTGGTCAAACTCACTCAGGCTCCTTGGAGGGTAAATCAGAAATTACTGCGTGGAAGCTTGCACCAAGGTGTAAGTCCATTAAGCATGTCGCCAACATAAATGATCCACCCGCTCTATCCCCGCCCCTTCCTATTTTGATCTCACGATGTTGGATTTCATCACCAACTAGTGGTTTCATCATAGGAAGTTTTGTTTGATTGATTGCTTCTCAGATTCATAACGTGTGTTGTTTGTTTTACTTAGTGGACCTTAGGTCAAGTCAGTGTTAATGGCATCGAATCCTAGGAGTACCAATGGAGGAACCCCTTCTCCTGGAGAACCCTATACTTTTCCTTCGTTTGGAAACTTTGGTCCTCCATATGTTGCCACACTGAGTCTTCCAGGACTCACTATTGGATTACTAGTTTGGTTGTTCCCCACTCCAGTGATCCTGAATCCTCCCAATGTTTCAGTTGCACCTAATACTTTGGATGTCAATACACCACCCACACATCAACCTCATGTCGAATTTTCACCTTCCTCGTCCATAAAGTCTCCTTCCATTTCTCCTTCTTCTCCTAGTGAAAGCTCTAAAGCAAGTAGCTAGGTTGATCATAATAAGAAGAAACGAAAAGAGAAGAAGAAGAAGAACCCAAAAAGGACAAAGGCCCCAACAACATCAGATGTTGGCTCTGCAAAACCAGTTACTGTTGATAGTACTGGGAGTGTTGATGAGGTCAACAAGATTAAAATGAAAAATCCAAAACCCAAATTCCCTTGCATCCTTTGTAAGGGTGACCACTTTCTGAGGGATTTCTCTGGTCTTACCCAGATCTTAGAAGTGCGGTCCTCCACGTCATTAGCCTCTGTCAGTCATGTCGATGATACCCCATCAACTAGTGATGTTCAAGTTGGTAAGAAGAAGAAAACTATCAAGTTCCCTTGCATGTTATGTAAAGGTAATCATTACTCTCACCTTTGTCCTCGCATGGACGAGGCTTCTTCTCTTTTGGAAAAACTTGAACTTCCAAAAGGTTATCATAATATTTCCTCCAACCCATCATTGGTTGATGGACTAGTCAATTCGGTTCCATCCCCAGTCAGTCCAGTTGATCAGGTGGTCACTCTAGTTTCCTCCTCGATTGAGCCATGAACCCAAATAGCTGATCCAGTTCTGTCATTGATCAACCCCACTCTTCATCAAAAGAGTGACACCAAAGTGGTCGATATGTTTTCATCCTTGGTCGATCCCACTCTCCCGTTAGAGAGTGACACCAAATCAGTCGATCCTTTTCCACCCGTCCACCCCATTCTTCCCTTGGAGAATGAAACTCAAGTGGTCGATCCAGTTTCGCCATCATTCAATCCCATTCCTCCATTGAGGAATGTCAAAGTGACTGATATAGTCCCTTCCTCGATCAATCCCACTCTTCCTCTGAAGAGTGCTAGAGTGGTCTATCCAAGTCCACCATTGGTTGATCCGATCCAATCATCAGTTGATCCTACTCTCTCTCTAGAGAGTAAACCCGATACTTCCCATGTTTTTCTTGTTAATACAAACTCTACTGTGCCGAGGGGCATTCCTCCCTCTCCTGCGAAACTCCCTCCAAGTAATGAAGTGATCAGGGGATCAAATTTTGTTCAAAAATTCAAAGTGCCCGGAATAGCTTCAAATCAGACAAGAGCGTAGGCCTCGTTGTTGCGAATCCAGTGCAATTTGTTTCATCTCAAATGGACGTCGGGAGCGAGAGATATTGCAATTTGTTCGTCAAGTCAAATAGGTAAAAAAAAATGATGTTGATTGTACAGTCCGTACAGTCCATATAGGATGATGTGGCAGGGTCATACAGACCGTACGATGACATGGAATTTTTCTGGTCAATGATTGGGTGCCACATGGCCCAATCATGGGCTACCACATGGCACCCCGACATTGGTTGATTGGTTGATATGTTAAAATGTATTGGAGTCCGTGGGGTTCGACCCCCAGACCTCCTGGGTGTATGGCGCATGCGACCAAAGGCTGGGAAAAAAGGTGGTTAGTTCGTTTGAACCGTGCCAATGGTATAACTCCCACGCGGTTAAACCACTGACCAAACCACACACACATTTAAACTTTGGGTATGGTTCAAACCCTGCACGCATGTTTTAACACACGGTTTATACCATATATATAATGCAATGTATTTTCAATACATTGCAATATAATGCAATGTAATGCACGCCAAACGGTCGGGCCAATATGTATATGTTTGGGTCATATGTGTTACAGTGCGTCCACGGGTTGGGGCTTAGCCCCAGCCCGACCCCCCTTTCCTTTCAAACAAATATCAACTTTAAATATATGTGTTACAACATAGTTAACAAGGAACATATGGCAGTACTTTGGCTAGCGGAGAGTTATGAAGTTGCTAAAGTTGGGGGAGGTCCGGGGGTCGAACCCCATGGACTCCCCATATAATTTTATATAACCAATGAACAAAATGAAGGGGACATGTGGTGCCCATGGATTGGGCCATGTGTCCTCATATTACTTGCCTTCAACTGGACACGTGTCACCATCCAATATGCCAACAACCAACCAATAATCAACTACCACATCATCACCGTACGGCCTGTACGGTCCTGCCACGTCACCGTACGGACTGTATGGACAGGTACAGTCAGCATCCAAAAAATTTGCCTGTTTGGCTTGGCAGACAGATCGTGATATCTCCTTCATACGGACTCCATTTGAGAAAGTAAATATACCGCCAGAATCAGGAAGATGAGACGGATGCAATGTCACTATTTTCGTTGCATTCCAAGAACTTTGAAAATTGAGCAAAATTTGATCCCCTAATCACACCTCCCCATTGGGAAGATTTTGGACCTCCAAAAGACTATCTCAGTCTAGGTGAAGATGAGGGTAAATTTCCCTCACCCTTCCAACCTCAATCCACTTGGCCTTGCTTGGATTCGTCCCTTTAAGACCAACTTGCAAATACTCCACATTTCCTCGCTTCGAAGCTCGCATTCTCCTATAAAGTATGGTATCTTCCTGCAGTTCTGTTAGATATTCTGGAGAAAAATCATCTATGGAAGGAATCTAAACATGCTCTCCTTGATCATCAATCAACGAAGGCTCATACTACTTCAAATTCTCAACATTAACAACTGCATACATCTGCATATATGGAGGCAAATCTAAACAAAAATCATTGTTACCAATCTTGCCGACAATTTTGAAGGGACCATATCGAATTGGTTTCAACTTTTTACCTTCTCCTTTAAGCCTCTCCTTGCTAATGTAAAGCCACACTTCATCACCAACTTCGAAACTGTGATCAACTCGGTGCTTGTCATGTCTTGCTTTGTACTTGGCCTGACTCTTTTCCAACTGCTCTTGCACCACCTGATGTATCGACTAGATTTGTTCAATGAACTTCTCTACCCGATCAATATCATATTGCCCATCAATAGCAATATCTTTCCCAAATATGAAATCTAAAGGTGACTTGGGAAAATAGCCAAAACATGTCTCAAATGGCGACGTTTGCGTCGAAGAGTGCTTAGCTCGATTGTACGCATGCTGAATGTAGTGTAAATGTTCATCCCAAAGCTTAGGATGCTTGCTGCAATATGCACGAAGAAGATGTACCACTGTATGATTCACCACCTTTGTCTAACCATCTGTCTGCGGATGAAAAACTGTGCTCTTTTTCAACTTGGTGTCCATGAGTTCCCACAAACTCGACCAAAAACTTCCAACAAATCGAGAATCCCGATCAGAAATGATGGACTTGGGCAAACCAAAATGCACCCAAACATTTTGAAAGAACAACTGTGCAGTTTGTTCTGCTGTTACCTGCTTGGTACATGGCATCAATATACACATCTTACTAAAATGATCAACCACAACATAAAGATAATCATGACCCTTTCTCGACATAGGTAAACCACCAACAAAATCCATGGAAATACTTTCCCAAGGGCGAGAAGGAACTAGAAGTGGAGTGTACAAACCCAACTTTCGATTACTTGTTTTACTTGTAGCACATAACGAACATCCCCGAACATATCGCGAAACACTTTCATTCATCTTAGGCCAGTAAAAATATCTTTGCAAATTTTCCACTGTCTTGCCTACACCAAAATGACCAGTAATAAGAGAAGAATGTGCTTCTCTTATGATGTTGATTCTTTCTCCCCGTGGAATACACAACTTGCCAAGATGATACAAGAGATTATTATGCAAATGATAATCCAATTCTTCAACATGCTTAGAGTGGCACAAATTTTCATACACTTCCTTAAAGTCAGCATCTAAAGCATACTGTTCCACATAAATTTCATGCATTATAGGACTCTGCTTAAGAATAACTGAAGCACTAACAATAGGCCTGGACA
>ML782441.1:169435-184509 GCA_009831015.1 Picea engelmannii | reverse complement strand
TACATGCATGTTTTATGTTTTAATTAGCTAGTTGTGATTTAATTGTTTTATTGTTCTTTTGCAGGTTAGTATGATGGATTATGTTAGCATGAATTAGTTTTATAGGCTAGGAATAGACTTGGAAGTCTCTACACTAACCCCATTTGCATTTAGATATCAGATTACGCTTTTATTTATGATCTTACAGTCAAGTTTAAAATAGAGTTTTTAGAATAAAACAGAGCTTTATTTAGGTTTCCTTTGACAGAGATCTTTGATGGATGGATAGATTTAATTCTAGTTCTTAATCATAGTTTGCTTGTCTTAGTTTTAGATAGATTTCATTTGTTTAGTTGTTGGTTAATTGTCAATTTACTTTTTGATAAGCATAATCTGATCTATGTTTTTAATTCATTTTCTTATCATAGCTTGAATGATTAAAATAGACATAGTATAGTTTTATTTCACGCAATTTCCTTTCATAGATTAAAATGAAATTAAATTCCTTAGTTAGATAATGATGACCTCATTATGATGTTAATGGTTTATACATGAATATGTAGGGTATTTAACATTACTTTTATCATGGCTAAGTTTTCATTGGACTATTTACTTCACACCTTTCATTTTTCCATTGAAATTAGTATTGAGCTTATACCATTAGAATTGTTCTTTGTTGTCAAGTGTCATCGAGATATCATCCGTCACCACCAAAGGCATTCACACAACCGCCAACATTACATTTGAGTGTTTCATAGATTAAAGATAGTTTCTTGCTTTCGTAGATTAGAAGGGATAGTTTCTTGTTTTCATAAGTTTAGTTGTTAGTCTTTCTTGCTTTCAATAGAATAGATTCCCTTTCATGCATTGCATTGAACATTTAAATTTCCTTTCACGCAAGAGAAATAGTTTTGCATTAGGAATTTAGTTCACTTGCCTCTTAGGCTAGCTAGTTGTTCAATGAGAAGTTTTTTCTTAATTGTCCCTTTGCTTTAGTAGGATAGATAGTTGTCTTTGCCTACTTGTCTTTTTCTTTAGTAGGTTAGTTAGGTGTCTTTGATTACTTATCTATTTGCTTTAATAGGTTAGATAGGTGCTTTTTCTTACTTGCTTATTTATTTGCTTTCATAGGCTAGTTTCTCATTGAATGTAGGTTGGCAAGTTAAAAGTAGTTTTCTTTCATCATTTGCTTAGTATGCGTAGTAGTTTACCTTTGCTTACTGTTGTGAACTAGTTTTCTTTGAATAGGGTTTTTACTTGCTTTCTTAGGAACTATCCATCAGTCCTTGGCCCAAAAGTGCTTAGGTTACCTAGTTTTCATTTTTCTTAGTAGGGTTTGTTCATTAGATAGGTTTGCTTGAGTAGATTATCCCTAGATAGATGCTTACCTTAGTTAGACTATACTCCTACCAACCTTTTACCTTTGGCATATATTTTTATACAACTCTAAATTTACTTACCCCGAGTTGACAATTTAATTGAGGTAGTTTAATGTCTTTTTCAGTACGTATAAATCACCTAACATTTTGGCGCAGTTGTCGGGGAGTTGTCTTAAGGTAAGAATTATTTAGGAATTAGATCATCCTTAGACGTTATCATTATTTTGGTGGCGAGGGAACTTTAAGACGAAAGGTAAGAACCTGTGCATATTCTATAGCAGGTTCCCCCAAACCCAATAATAGTTTTTCTTTTTGTTTGCTTTCATGAATAGACTTAGGAATCGAATGGTAGATTTTTCTTTTTGTTGTTGCTTTCTTTCATGAATAGGCCTAGAGACCCACAAGGTAGATACATTAAATCAAAATCAAACCTTTCAACCAAGGTTCCTTCCGATCTCTTTGGGGGAAGGAATGTTCCGCTTATAAAATCCGTAGACCAATACCGAAAAACAAAAGCTATCTCAACTCAAAGAGATAAAATAGTCTCTAAAGGGACTAACACAGGGAGCACTATAGAACAAGAAATTGAAGCATCAATCATACTAGGACAGGAGGCAAGACCACTTGAGTCTTCCACATAACCAAACAATACAACCTTTTCTTTTACACCACCACCAGGGGACTCTAATTTTAAGGATATAATAGACCCTGAACAAGTGAATCTTTTGTTTGGTAGCTCAACCAATGTAATTATCTCTCAAATTGACACAAAAACTTTGGCACCAATAATCTCAACCGGCTCGAGTAGAGTCCCAGACATCCAATCAATAGGAAGACCTTTTCATCAAAGAGAAATTGTGTTCCCTTCAAAGATAAAACCTCTTAGGTAATCTCTTTTTGGGAACCAAGAAAATATGGGTGATCAGGAGGACCATAAAAATGTAAGACATGGGGAGGAAGAAGAAACTGGAAACCAAACCAAAACTACCTTCGGATTTCCAATTTTAGACACCACTCCAAATGTCAACATGAAGAATATTCCTCTCTCAGCACTGCCTACCTTTTATGGTAAAAATAGTGAAGATATAGACACCTTCCTATTTGAATTTGACATCTTGTGCAGGAGCTACAACTATGTGAAAGATGACTAGAAATTAAAACTCTTTCCTGCCACCCTCAAAGACTCTACATTAAGATGATTCATGGGGTTGGGAGAATCCAGTATTAGGTCTTGGGAATCCATGAAAGACGTATTTATTAAGAAGTACCAATACTACTGTAAGACCAAAGAGTCTCATAATGACATCTTTAAAGTCCAACAATTAGAAGACGAGACCCTTGAAGACTATATGGAAAGATTTGCTTATATCTCCTAGAAGACAAAATACCACGACCTCCCAGAGGATGCAGTTAGGGCTCTTTTCCTTAAGGGAATTTTAGAAGAATATTTAGATATGATTAACTTGATGGAATCAAGTGATATTTATCATAAACCATTTGCTGAAATATGTGAAATGTGTAAAAACTACCAAGGAGTAGAGACAAAATAGGAAAGAATGTTCGGGACCCTTACAATAGAAGCTTAAAACCAATTAGTTCAGGTGGTATTACAAGAGAAGAGATAGGGAACCTTCTAGAAAAATTCAAGACAGACATCCTAAGCACATTAGGTTCCCAGTTGGACATCCTTAAACTCAAAAAGAAATAGGAGGAGGAAAATGCAGCAATGAGCATATATTTCCCAAGATGTAGGAGGAAGCATTCCTCAAGGGAGTGCCATCTAGATAACATTTCAGTTTGTGGATTCTGTACAAAATACCATGTGACTGAAAAATGTCCATCATTGCCCAGTTTATTAGCCATATATAGGAGTGGAGACCCTGGGGAGTCTTCTTATGCACCTAGGAGGCCATGACAGCCTATGAATCAACCCACATACCTAGATCTATAGTCTCAAGTTCCACCCTATTATCAACAACAACAGTGGAACTCACCAGGTTGAAAAAATTGGTCTACTTAGTACCAACATCCTTGGATTCAAGGATGGAGGGGAGGACACAACCAAGGAAACCCTCAAGCTCCACCTATCCCTATGTAAAACCATCCTTATCCTCAGTTCTCATTGAACACTCCACAACTTTTGCTAGGTTTTGTTCCACCACCTTTACCTCCTATCCCACAACAACAATCGATACAATTTCAAAATGAAAGCTCCCTGAAACCAACACTATTACTAGCACAGCCAGTGTTGAATCCTAATAATAAGCCCCCTTAACCCCTGTTCAATGTTGAGATGCAGGCCTTCCCAACATATGTCATTACTTCTATTCCATTACAGGAAATTCAACTAAGATCGGGAAAAGTTCTAGATAGGCAGAGACCCTTAGTAGTCATCCAGGAAGAAGAAGAAGAAGAAACCACCCAACAACCCATGGATGGCACTAGGTGGGAAGATGTAATTATCTCAAAGAATCAAGAACCCAAGATTCCCCAAAATGAACCTTCAAAAATTACGAATCCCTCCTTATCCAGACTGATTGGTAATCGAGAAACCTACCACCTGACCAAAATTTGACATTTTGAATGAGTTGAAAAATATTTGTGTCAACATTCCCATGCTTCAAGCTATTAAAGACATTCCAATATACAGTAAGGTAGTCAAAGAATTGTGTATTAAGAATCCAGGTAGGAAGCAAAAGGACCCTCCTATAGTACATTTGGTAGGAGGACTCTCTAAGTACATATCAGAGCATCCAAAGCTAGAAAAATATGGGAATCTAGGAAACCCCATAGTTACCATAACCATTAATGAGGTCTCCATTGGAAACACTCTCATAGACCTAGGGGAAACCATCAATGTTATGACCGCTACTACCTTGGAACAATTAAAGTTACAACCTCTTCTTCGGCCTACCCCAACCATTTTGGAATTAGTAGATAAGACTAGGGTTATACCTGAAGGGATTTTAGATGATGTCATGGTTACTTTAGCCTCATGGGAGTACCCCGTAGATTTTATTGTCATTCATTCAAAGGATCCTGCTAGAGGCCATCCCGCTATTTTGGGAAGACCTTGGCTAGCCACAACCAATGCATTTATTGGATGTAGAGAAGGAGAAATGACCATCTCAAATGGTCTCTCTATCCAGAAGCTCACCATTTACCCTCCAGCTCAACCTATTATGGAAAATATATGGTGGCTTGAATGTCCATATGAGAACGAAGACTGGGAAGAACCCATATTTCCTAGTGACCATGCAAGGGCACTTTAGGAGCATACACCAGAAAATGTGCGAAACTAATTCATTTCTGCTATTACATGTATGGATTTTCCACAGTATTTTACCCAATTGGCAGACATGTTTGGGGAAGAATTTCAAGAACAATTAGATCCATCCATTTTGTCTTCGACATCTTTTATTTTTGAAATCGATGAGTCTTCCATGTCTTATACTATGCCCTATGAGATTAGTACAGGGAAATTTTTACATATAAACTACGGGCTAGATACAGACCAACAGAAACAATTAGTAGATATCCTTAAAGAACAATAAGGAGCATTTTCTTGGGAATACACTGACATTAAGGGTATACACCCTGACACATGCATCCATCATATATACACCCAAGGGGAAGTAACACCTGTTAGGAAACTCCGGAGAAGGATGAACCCAACACTCAAAGGCACAGTCAAGGAGGAAATCCAAAAGTTGTTAAATGTCGGATTTATCTATCCCATCTCCAACAGTAAGTAGGTATCCCCGCTTGTAGTGGTTCCAAAGAAAGTGTTCGGGAAATGGAGAATTTGTGTTGATTTCTGGGAACTCAATAAGGCCACTTTGAAAGACTACTTTCCACTTCCTTTCATTGACCAAGTTCTAGATACCTTGTCTGGAAAGAAGAATTTCTCCTTTCTAGATGGGTACAGTGGATACAACCAGATTCTTATAGCACATGAGGACTAGGACAAGACTACATTTACCTATCCTTGGGGCACCTATGCCTATAGGGTCTTACCATTTGGATTGTGTAATGCCCCTGCCACTTTTCAACGAGCAATATTAGTGATATTTGTCGATCTTATTCATGATTGTGTGGAGGTCTATATGGATGAGTTCACAGTCTATGGAAACACTTACTAGGAAGCCTTAGACAACTTAGAAAAATTACTCATCAGATGCCATGAAATGAACCTATCTCTAAGTCATGAAAAATGAAAAATGTTGTTAATTGAAGGAGTGGTTCTAGGACATCATGTTTCATCTGAAGGAATAAAAGTCGATCCTACAAAGATTGAGGTCATTATTAGACTTCCACCCCCCAAGAATCAAAAAGAGGTGAGAAGATTTCTTGGACATGCCGGATATTACCAACGGTTTATTGAAAATTTTACAAAGATTGTTGCACCTATGTTTGGATTATTTTGATAAAAGATGTTGATTTTGTTTGGACTGAGCATTGTCAAACTACCTTTGAAACCTTGAAATCCAAGCTGTCTATGGCACTAGTTCTTAGAGGGCCCAATTAGACTCTCCCATTTCATATATCCATTGATTCCTTTGACACAACAATAGGAGGGGTATTAGGGAAGAAAAAGGACCAACAGTCCTATGCCATTTATTTTGTAAGCAAGAACTTGTCCCTTGCCGAGTTGAACTATACAGTCACTGGGAAAGAGTTCTTGGCAGTTGTTCATGCTATTAACAAGTTTAGTCATTAAATTATAGGTTATGAAGTATTTGTACACACTGATCATTCTGCCATTAAGTTTCTCATGAACAAACCTATAACTAATGGTTGAGTAACTAGGTGGCTCTTGTTATTTCAAGAATTTAATATCACTATGCTTGACCGACCTGGAAAGGATAATGTAGTAGCTAACTTTATTTCCCGCATAAATAATGAGGATGATGATACCCTTGTAGATGATAGTTTCCCAGATGAGCATATTTTTTCCCTCTCTGTCAATACCCCATGGTTTGCAAATATGGAAAACTATCTGGATACTAGGAGATTACCATCTCATTTGTCACCTCATGAAAAGCAGAAAATTATTACACAGAGTGCTAATTACTCTTGGGTTGGTCATGATCTTTTTCACACAGGTCCTGATTTGATTATTCGTAGATGTGTCTGAGAGGACGAGGTACCCGATATACTAAGAAGTTGTCATGATGGACCATGTGGTGGCCATTTTTCTGACAAACACACAACATATAAGGTATTACATTCATGTTACTATTGGCCTAGAATTTTCAAAGATGTTGCCAAGTATGTGAGAAGTTTTGATAGTTGCCAAAGGATAGGAAGACCTATGTCATCTGAAGAAATTCCTTTACAAGCCCAAGTTATGATAGAACCCTTCAAAAAATGGGCCCTTGACTTTATAGGACCAATTTCACCCATGTCTCATAGGAAGAACTATATCTTAGTTTGTACGAACCATGTCACCAAATGGGTTGAGGCAAAATCCCTATTTAGGGCCATGGATAAGTCTTTTGTCGAATTCATCTATGTAGACATCTTTACCCACTTCAGTGTCCCTCATGAAATTGTTACCGACCAAGGCACTCAATTCACTTCCAAGCTGATGAAAGAGCTAACAGAGAAATATGGGATTAAACATTGTAAATCTTCTCCATACCACCCGCAAGCCAATGGTCGGGTAGAATCCACAAACAAAGTTATGGAAGCCATCTTGACCAAGACTGTTCAGTTAAATCATCGATATTGGGCTGATAGGCTCCCAGAGGCTTTGTGGTCATACCAAACTACCTGGAGAAATACCACTAGACATACCCCTTATGAGCTAGTGTACGGGAAACAAGCAATTTTACCAATAGAATTCCAAGTAAGGACCTTCCATATTGCTACAGAATTGGGATTGAGCCTAGATGAAGCTCAGAGGAAATGAGCCCTACAGTTGAATGAGTTGGATGAAATCAGAAAATATTCCATCCAACAGACAATATTGGTCCAAAACCATAGGAGCAAGTGGCATGACAAGTTTATTGAAAAGAAACACTTGCAGCCTGGTAATTGGGCCCTGTTGTTTGATTCCCAGTTCAAAACCTTCAAAGGCAAACTTACCACCTGTTGGTTGGGCCCTTATGAGGTAGACATTGTATATGACAATGGAGCTATAAAAATTAAAACAATTGACAATGGGCAAGTATCCTTTGTTGTAAATGGACACCGACTTAAATTTTATCATAAGCCCATTTCCAGAGAAGATTTTCTACAGGTCATGACAGCTGACAAGGCATTGGCCTTAGTAGATGGGGAAGTTCCCCCTTGTCCTTGAAAAGTTTTTTCTAACATTTACTACTATATATATTTAAATAGTTTTGTTAATAAGGCAATTCTATAAGTATTTATTTCACTAGGAGTACACAGTTTCAAGATCTTTCTTCCCAATATTGTTATACTTGAATTTTGTGTCTGCTAAAGCATCAAATGTATAGTGACTTACTGTAATTAGCCATGTTTTTGCAAAATTATCATTTTTAAGGCATTCTATAGAAGTTTCTCTTGAAACTCTTCACCACTATATAAGGAAGTGATACCATAACTATCAAGCCTAGAGGTCTCTCGTACAGTTTTTCCAAGAAACCTGAGTAAGTAAGTCAAGTGTCTTTATCAAAGAGTAATAGGGAGGTCTCATTACCGGGAGCGGATTACCCACCTAGGGGGGGGAAAAAGAGATGGCCATCTCGAAGCACATTGTGACCTACAGGAAGCACCGACGAGACCCAACACAAGGGAAGGCAAACCCTTCTTTGATATAAAAAACAGGCATTTATAGTCTCTTACAAACAGTTATGCAGATCCTAAAAACATGGATCTGCATTTAATAAAAACAATTCTATTCTATCTAAACAACTTGAAATTAAAGTCTTCAACAACTAAACTAGATAGTCGATATGTCTTCAGTTTCCAAAATCGCCATCTGCCTCCTTCAGCTCTTAGTAGGTGCAATGTGGTGAAAATGGCAGGACACCTGTATGTGACTGTTCAATTTCCCAATGTTTATGGTCGAGATTTTAGGAAATGGTTTTGGATGTGTAACCAAAAATCCCTCGAATCCCTGATGTTGAACTTCTAGAATTCGATCTCATAGTCCACTGATACACTGGCATATCTTTAGAGCCTGTTTGAAATGAACTGTTGTATTTTTGGCCTCAAAAATCGCTTTCCCAGCTTTCAAGAGCACAACCGTTTGATTTTTTCACGGGTTAGCTGTTGAAAGTTGTTGCTTTCCACAACTAACGGGTAATAGAATAGTATCCTGGCGCTGTTGAAAGTCCCGATGGTGCACAAAAAGAGTCTTAACCTTCAAAATTGATTTCAAACCAAAATCAGTGGGCATCTGATTTCTCACCTTGCATATTGACAGCAACTTCAGCAAGAACCTTCAGGTCTGGGTGAGGCTTTTGCCTCAATTTTTGTTTCAACCTCCTGATCTGCCTTTTGAGGCATTTGGCAAGCCACCACAAGCTGTTGTAGTTTTTGGTGGGATTTTTCTTCCTCTTCTTCTCTCTAACACTTTCCTTGGCCAACCTTTCAAACACAACATTTTTCTTGGCGAAATTATCAGATAACGTTTTATACCTATCTTTAATCACCCGCTCCAAGACCTCTTGCTGGGCAATTACTTCCTTGAGATGTTTAATCTTATGCGATTTATTTGATCTAGGGTTTTTTGATGATTCTCCCTATTTTGTCTGATTGAAGGTTTCATAGTTTTGTGCACACTCAGTTGACTGCTCAAAACTCTTGATGACAGGGCATTGGTCTTGTTGCTCAGAATCTGAATCTGAATAGGGTAAGTTAAGTATATTCTTCCCTGCACTGTGCTCTGTTGGATGCCCTGTATTCTGCTGTGTAGTCTTCTCTGTGGTCTGCTCAAAATTTAACTTTCTCTTTCACATGTGAGGCTTTAGTCCAGATATCCTGTCCTCTGAAGGTCCTGGTAAGGCCCTTCTTCTTCTTGAGCTGCTTTGAGGAGAGGATTGTTTCTTTGCACCTACCGTCTGTTCATTTGCAGTCTGATTCTGGGTTTCAAAACCTTCCCAGAACAGGAAGTGCTCCCAGCTCCTCTCCTGTTGTTTCAATTCTTGCAGGATAATCAATTTTATGAGGCCAAGGTGACATAGAGTAGATTTCATTCTCAAGGGTTGAGCTCTAATACTCTTGCATACCTTAGTCAAACTGTGATATAAGAAATAAGGCAAATTGATGGGGGTCTTGTTTGTGAAGTGATCCAAGAGTTTAAAGTGATACATCATCAATTTGTCATATCTTCCCTCTGATGTAATGTGCAATTGTATGCCTTTGAATAATTCTTTCCATTCTTCATGTAGATATGAAACAAGCATACCTTTTCTCCAAGATTTTTGTCTATACCCCTCTTTCAAATAGACCCTAAAATCCAAATTTTTATGAGCAGTGGTTTTAAACCATCTCTGACCAGTTCTTGGCAATCCTATAGCTGCGGAAATGAATGCCTCGTTCACTTTGATTTCCATGGACCCAACTCAAGCTCTATTTCCATCAAAACTCTTGGTGAAGGCTTCTGCTATAGCCTAGTGGCACCTAGTTCGCAACCTTTCGACGAATTCCATACACCTTGCATTAGAAAAATGTTTCTGGAATTTGGGATGTGATTGTAGAAAAGACAAATTATCCAGCTCTCTTTTGAGTAGAGCGCCACTGTGTTTCCTCACCATCCTGGAGCTCGTAAAACCTGACAATTGTAACCCCTGTAACTGCCTAGTCGAGCTGAGGTTCTGCGTTGTTGAAAGAAGTTCGGGCTTCGGCTCTGTTTTGAAACAAATGAAAACTTCAACATCATTTTGGAAACGATTTGTGATATGAAACTGTTGTTTGATTTGATGGTGTCAGGCCAACGGTACCTCGTCTATACCTGCATCACCAAACATGAACTTTCCCTCCCGGATGTCATGAGCATTGAGCGTGGGTTCTGGACCGGATTAGAATTACAGTCATATCTTGACATGCGTAATTGAGTTTGCATCATTTCCCATTCTTATCAGCGCATGCCTTGGATTTTCCTGACGTGGGGTGATCACATCATCATTTCTTTGAGTTGTGGATATCACGCACATGATTCCCGCTCTGCTTCAACAATGGTCCATGAAAAACGCCTCTATCAATCTGCTTGCTTGCCACTTTCACCAGCGTACGGCCCCTTGGAAAACCCCTGTTAGTTGTGGAAAGTATGCACTTTCCACAGTGCATCGCTTTTATAGAAGACACTCCTTAGCTATGGAAATCATGTACTTTCCACAGCGCACCACCCACGAACTTTGATTGTCAGACCCTTTGAGATTGACCACTTTCAACAGCGCACCCATTAATGAAGAGTGTCCCTTAGCTATGGAAAGTTGACACTTTCCTCAGTGCACATCCAACTTTTGAACATAAGTTAGCTATTGAAAATGAATAATGGAAATTTTGGAAAAGAAGACTTCATGGATCACATTATTTTCTAAAACAGAACCAAAAACCTAAGCTTAACAATTGCAGAAACTTCAAAGAATGACTTGAGGTCACAACCTATCATCTAGAATAGCAAATAAATCCACTAGTTTATTTGAGGAGTTAACACTGGCTCCTATTGGGGATGAACACCTCCCTGCGAGGTTTCAAGAACCACAGAATCAATGCCTTTCCTAGAAAAGAACCTAAAAACTAAACTATCTGCTCGTGTTCCATTGGGCATGGAGTTATTGAGAAATAAAACTAACACTATTTACAATGTCTAGGCTTTGCAGCCTTAGATGAAATAAAGTTTTAGAAACTGCCCATTTACCGGGCCACTGAACACTTCCTCACCCTCCAGATTCTGCAGAATGAAAGTGTTATTGTTTTTCACCTGAGTGATCATGAAAGGGCCTGTCCACGAGGAATCAAACTTTCCATGCTTGCCTTTTTCCTGTTGAAGAGCATCCCACTTCAGAACCCAGTCACCGATCTGAAAACTGTCTGTCTTGGCCTTTCTGTCAAATGTCTTTTTGATCTACATCTGATGTGCTTATGATTTGTCCACTAGCTATTCCCGAGCATGTTGCAATTCGAACAAATCCAACATCCTTCTTACCATGTCATTTTTCTTAGTCTGCTCTTCCTGAAATAACTTAGCCACATGCAACACTAACTGGACAGGAAAGATCGCATCAGTCCCATAAACCAACTTGAAAGGAGATGTTCCTATAGATTTTTTAATATTTACTCTGTTTGCCCACAGAGCAAATTTCAATTTGGAATCCCAATTCTTTTTATTGTCTTCTAGCAGTTTTCTTATGATTTTTATCAAGCTCTTATTTGATGATTCAGCCAAGCCATTACCTTGAGGATAGTATGGAGTCGAGTGTACCAGCTGGATGCCCATGGACTCACACATGTCTACCAATGCTTCTGATTTAAACACTGTTGTGTTATCTGCCACCAGCCTCTTGGGACATCCAAATCTGCTCAAAATATTTTCGTAGAGGAATTTTATGACCACCTGATGTGTAGCATTCCGGGTAGAGATCACCTCTATCCACTTTGTGAAGTAATCGATGGCTACCAAAATCCACTTGTGCTGGCCACTGGATGCAGGATTTATTTCACCGATAAAATCCAAACCCCACTGCTGGAAAGGGCCATTTACCACAATGGGCCTCAGGGGTAAAGATTTGAGTTGCTGCTTACCGGTGAATCTTTGACATTTGTCACAATATTTGACAAATGCGCACACATCAGCAAAGAGAAAAGGCCAATAATATCCGGCCCTCAGGATCTTATGAGCAGTAGTCTTCCAGTAGTGATGACCACCACAGACAACCGAATGAAACTGATATGTTACCTCGACAGCCTCTTCTTTATCCAAACACCCGAGAAGCAGGCCAACAAGGTCCCTCCAATACAACTGATTATTATAGATGCAAAATTTGATAGCTCTAAGCTTGAGAGCCTGAGCTTGAGTTAAACTGAGTTTAGGAGGAACTTCAAGCTTTTGTAGAAAATGTATGATGCCAGCATACCATTCATAGGAGGAAAAATGCTCTGCCACTTGCTGACTGTCATGCTGCCCTTCTGCTGCCAAATCTGTCTGTGAATTTCCTGAAATTTCTGCTATGAAATTAATATCCAACAACTTATGATTTTCCTCTACTAAAATCTTGGCGAGGCCCTGGCCTTTTACCAGCTTGGTGGGCTTTACCTCGATATTGAATTCTATCATCTTTGCTATCCATCTCGCCCTTTTTCCATCGATATCCGGCTGCGTTAAAACATCTTTTACAGAAGACGAAGGAACATATGCGATGACCTTTGAATGAAGGATATAAATTCTGAATGATTTTAGAGATTTTATAAGAGCGTAAGCTTGTTTCTCGATAGGGTCATACCTTAGCTCAGCATCCCAGAGAGTCTTGCTGAAGAAATCCACAGGATGATCAAAATTTTCCTCATCTTTCTGAAGTAGGACTGCTGCTACCGTGTCGTAGGAAGCAAAGGAAAATACCTAGAAAGTCTTGTTGTAATCTGGGATGATCAGAATCGGAGACTCGATGATCGCTCACTTGATATCTTGAAAAGAGTTTCTTGCACTGTCTGTCCATTTTACTTCAGCCCCTTTTTTCAGCATGCACGTTATATGTTTGACTAATTCAGCAAAGTTGGGCACAAACCTTCTGACGAAATTAATCTTACCAAGCAATGACTGAATGTCTTTCTTTGACCTTAGCAAGGACAGCTTTTGAATGGCCTCCACTCATGCTGGATCAATCATGACACCTTTGGCTGAGACAATGTAACCCAAGATCTTACCCTTTCTTAGAGAAAACTAGGATTTCTTGGGATTCAGTGTAATCCCAAACTGTCTGCACTTTAAGAATACTCTTTTCATATGTTTCAGATGCTCCTCATGGCTTCTGGAATACACGGTAATATAATCAAGGTATATGAGGAAAAATTTGTCATTTTCTCCCACAAATGATATATCCATGGCCCTTTGGAATGTAGCCCCGATGTTCATTAATCCAAAGGGCATCTTGGAGTACATAAAGGTCCCCCAAGGAGTGGTGAACGCAGTCTTCTCCTAATCATCCGGATGGACAGCAACCTGATTGTAACCGGAAAAGCCGTCAAGAAAGGACATGACCTTCGCTCCTGAAATCCTCTGTAACAAGTGTTCCATCTTAGGAAGAGGATAGTTTTCCTTTTTTGAGCATTTGTTCAAGTTTCTGAAATCTACACACAACTGGACCTCCCCATTCTTCTTCCTTACGATCACCAGATTGGAAATCCACTTGGAATATCTCAAGGGGACTATGATCTTGGCATCTTGGAGCTTTTTAATTTCTCTCTCAATCACTGGAAGCAAGAGAGGACTGATAGGCCTGAGCTTTTGCTTGAAAGGAATAGTGTCTTTTTCAAGAGGGATTTTATGCTGAATAATATCGGGATCATAAGTCTTTAAATCACTATATTTCCAAACAAACACATCGGAAAATTCCTTCAAAACACTACAATATTTTGACTTCTCATCAGCAGTCAATTCAAAAGACAAATTAATAAACTTGGGCTGGCCTTTACCTCCAATGTTATGCTCTTGAACAGTTGGATCCTTCTCCTTTCTGTCTAGCTAGTAGGGGACATCATTCTGATCAAACAACCTTTCCAGGGGTACCAAACCTTGAGGTATATAGTTGTTTGGAAACTGAACAATGTCATGCTAGCCCAACTTCTCCTTTAGCTCAGGTTCCTGTGATTCTTCCTCATTAAGATTCTGTTGATCAATGTGTAGATCAGAAAACTCATCCACCACTTGGAGAAATCTGTTGAGTTCATCATCATCTTCAAAAACCTTCCAATACTTGACATTATCAAGTAAGGAGGGTCAATATTTTACTTGAATTTCATAGCTGAGTTTAGGGGGCATGGGTGGAATGAATGTGCTGGCTGAGACAGCGAGAGAATCAGCAAGTTGATTCATATCTCTTGGTATGTATGAAATTTCAAAAATAGAAAAAGAATCACGTAGCTTCCATACCTCGTCTCTATAAGCCTTTAACCTGACATGCTTAGCCTAAAAGGTGTTGTTTACCTGTTGCACGATGAGGTCTGCATCTCCCAATACTTTCAACCCTTTTATCCCCATCTCTTTTGCTGAATTTAATCCCAACAGTAGAGCCTCATACTCTGCTATGTTGTTAGTGGTTCTGAAGTCGAGTTTGAAAGACAAGGATATGGTCTCCTTTGAAGGAGAGATCAGCACTACTCCGGCACCTGCTGAGTCTCTAGTGTTGGCCCCATCGAAGTACATAGTCTAGACTGCAACGTTTTCACTTTCATCCTGCTGTTCAATAGGCTTCACCAGCTGCATAGGAGTTGCTTGTCCATCGTCAATCTGAAGGATGCATGAACCAAAATCCGTATCCACAGCATAGATAGGATGATTGACAAAATTCTTTCCATCGCTGATGATATAAGAAAGATGGTTTTCCCTGTAAAGTATTTTCATTTCTCCACCAAAAACTGGAATCGTGCCATAGGACAAATCCATCTGTAATGTACCTCCTAATCTCTTTCCCCATGACCGAGACAACAACAACCCAAACTTAGGTGGAATATCAACAATCACTATGTCCATAACCATGCTCCTCATCGGTAGCTGAGCAAGGTTTATGACCATGTCTTTGATGA
>ML782440.1:485975-497469 GCA_009831015.1 Picea engelmannii | reverse complement strand
GAAATGATGCTCGATCCAATGCTGAAAGAACAACTTGAAGTACTCTTTCTGTCCTTTGCACATCCTGCCCAATCAACATCTGTAAAGCCTGCCAATCTCACTCCACCACTGCGCTCATATAACAACCCATACTCCACTGTACCTCTAAGGTAGCGAAGCACATGCTTCACAGCTATCCAATGTACTCTTACAGGGTCCCCCATGAATTGACTCAAAGACTTTACGGTAAAGCTGATATCTGGACGAGTATTGACCAGATACATGAGCGATCCAATCAACTGACGATAGACAATGGGGTCTACTATCTTTGAATCTGATACATCTATCCTCCTCCAGTTTCTAACCAGAGGTGTAGACATGGGCCTACAGTCCATCATCCTGAACCTGCGTAAAATATCTACTGCATACTTCCCCTGTCCTAGGAAGAAGCGACCATCTTCCTGCCAAACCTCCAACCCTAGAAAATAGTGCATCAACCCAAGGTATTTCATCTTGAATTCTGCTGCAAGGTTGACCTTGCAATCTACTATCAGTTGCTCATCACCAGTGAGAAATAGGTCATCTACATATAGTACCAGTATAAGAGGCTTCTCCCCTGCAAGAAAGTACAAGTTTGGATCTGCCTCGCTCCGCTGGAAGCCCATCTCTCTCAAGTAGCTGTCAATCCTCGAGTACCATGCCCGAGGTCCCTGCTTGAGCCCATACAAGGCTCTGCTCAATCTGCACACATGCGTCTCTTTGTTGCCAACCTCAAATCCCTCTGGCTGCTCAACATATAGCTCCTCCTCAACAACTCCATTGAGGAAGGTGGTCTTCACGTCCATCTGACGAACATGCCAACTCTTCTCTGCTGCCAATGAAATGACTGCTCGGATCTAGAAATACTTGGCCACAGGAGTGAAAGTCCCCTCATAGTCAACTCCCTCTCGCTGTGAAAACCCCTTGGCCATGAAGCAGGCTTTGTACTTGTCCACGCTTCCATCTGCTGCATGCTTAACTTTGTAGATCCACTTGGATCCAACCACCCTTTTATCCTCTGGCCTTGGAACCACTTCCCAAACATCATTCTTCATAATGGAGTCATATTCCTCCATCATGGCCTCTTGCCATACCTTATGTCGTGCAACACTCTCATAACTGGAAGGCTTAACATCGATGAGCTGAGTCATCAATGCCACATATCCAAGTCTCTATGGTGGTTTGCTTCGTCTGAAGTCTCTCTCTGGATGCCCTACCAACCTATAATCACTGACTGTGGACTTATACCACTTAGGCCGTGGCCTAATAATCTGCTCTTGGGGAACTACATCACTCTACTTCTTGTCATCAACTCGCTCCTGATGATCCTGTCCAACAGTCTCCCTCTGAACACATGTATCCTGTGTTTGCTGTTGTGATCTTGTATTTTGACTCTGCGCCTCCTCCCGGACTCCTAAGATTTGTCCTTGCTGGTTCTCTACACTTGTTGGCAAATCCCTTGATCTCCTCAATGCACGCTCCACGAATTGTACATCTCTACACACAATAACCTTCCTACGTGTAGGCACATAGATCATGTAGGCTTTGGAAACCTCGTTGTAGCTAACAAGTATCCCATTTACTGCCGTGGCGTCTAGCTTTGTCCTCTTCTATGAAGGGACATGATAGTAACATACGCCGCCTCAGATGCGAAGATGACTTACATTTGGCCTTGTACCTGAAAATGTCTCCTCAGGTGTTTGTTTCTCCAAAACTGTTTGGGGACTCCTATTCTGCAAATATACTGCAACATTGCTTGCCTCTTCCTATAAGAACAATGGCAACGACTGATCATGAATCATAGCTCGTGCTGCTCCAACCACAATCCTGTTCTTTCTCTCGACTTGTATGGGGACTCCTATTCTGCAAATATACTGCAACACTGCTCGCCTCTTCCCATAAGAACAATGGCAACTGCTGATCATGAATCATAGCTCGTGCTGCTCCAACCACAGTCCTGTTCTTTCTCCGACCACTCCATTTTGTTGAGGATTGTAAGGAACTGTGTGCTCCTTCTTAATCCCTGCTGTTGTGCAATAATCCTCGAACTCCTTGGAGGTGTACTCTCCCCCATTATCCGATCTTAAGACCCAAATCTTCCTCCTGGTCTAGTTTTCTACCAGAGCTCTGAACTCTTGAAACCTCCCAAAGACCTCATCCTTGGTCTTTAGAAAGTAAATCTAGGTCTTCCTGGAGTAGTCATCAATAAACAAGACAAAGTTTCTAGAGCCACTCATTGACTCCACACTCATCGGCCCACATACGTCAGAGTGTATCAGATCCAATACTCCCTTGGACTTGTGCTCACTAGATGGAAAGGGTTTCCGAGCATACTTTCCCAATGCACAACCCTTGCAAGGGTCATGTCTCTTAGCTGTAAGCTTAGGAAATCCAGTGACTGCGTCCCTCAAATGCCCCAAAGCACCAAAATGAATGTGTGCCATCCTCTTGTGCCACAACTCACCTATGTCTGTGGTGATACTCGCTAATGCTCTCCATGGCTGAACTTGTAATCATCTTGTCCATCTTCTCACTTGATCTACTAGGTCTGATGAACACCCTTCCTTTACGAAAAGTGACCTCATACCCCTTGTCCTCAAGAGTAGAGACTGATATGAAGTTCTTGGTCAATCCTGGAACATATAACACATCACTGAATTGGAGTGGTTTCTCAGACTCCCTCTGAAATGAGACTATGCAAACTCCCTGCGCCTTATAGCGCCTGTCATCTCCTAACTCGATGACTATATTTACGCCTTCGTCTTGTAGCCTAGTAAACCACTCTTTGTGCCCCGTCATATGACAAGATGCACCACTGTCTACAAACCACATGTCTGAAACCAATGCACTAGACATACAAGCTATGAAGCAAAAATCCTCCTCAAATGATTTGGCAAACTCATCCACTGTTGTTGAAGCTGCCATTTGTGGCTTATTCTTCTTCTTCCTCTCTGGGCACTGTGATGCAAAGTGTCCCATCTTGTGACACTGAAAACACTTGACTTTTGAGAAGTCTATGTTTTTCTTTCCACCTTTCTTCTTCTTCTTTCCCTTTTCTTTTCCTGCAAGGGCCAATCCTTCTTCCAACTCTACATGAGTTGAAGATGATGGTCCTGCTTGACCAATTCTAATCTCTTCCTGCACAAAATCATCCCACAGCTGCTGCCAATCAGGGAGCTTCTCCCAAGCTACCACACCACGGACAAAAACGTCCCATGACTTAGAAAAACCATCTAATGCAATATGCACCAACTCGGGATCTTCAACCTTTTCTCCCATTGCTGCATGTTCATCCCTGATTTGAGTTATCCTGGTAAGATAAGGTATTACACCCTCACCTTTGGCCATCTTGGTCTCACACAATTGCTTGCGCAGAGCCATCACTCTGTTTTCATTTTTGTTTTGGTAGAGGTTGCTTAGGGCTTTCCACATATCTTTTGCATCAGCTTTTCCTGAGAGATGTGGGACCGCATGGTCCTTTATTCAATCAAGAATCAGGCTCTTTGCCTTAGCCTCACCTTTCTTCCAGATGACCATTTCGGCTGCACTCGTAGGAGCTGCTGCCTTGTCACTAACATGATCTGACACATCATTGACTTCTAATATCATTGTCATCCTTTCTTTCTAGGTGGGGTAATTCCGAGCCCCTTGTAACCTGTCTTCTACCCTCAAACTCATGGCCATTTTGTTCAAACCCTCAAGGTTGAAACCCTTGCTGCAGAAATCTTACAGCCTTGATCTGTGCTTAGATTTGTATGATTCACTTCAGATCTGTTCAAATCTGATAAGATGCTGTATCCTTTTTCTGTCCTTCTCTGATACCATGTGAAATTTCTAAAAACCCAGTTCACTTTTCAATTATTTAACTGATTTATCTAGGTTTTCTCTTCACAAAAATAATATGCACAACAGAAATAATAACCAGGATCAAACAGTAAAGAATAACAACAATCACAACACTTGTACACACTTGTTTTTGGACAATCGTCCCTGGAAAAACCCCGGAGGAAAAACGAGTGCCGCAGATTTGTGGATTTTTATTATTATGTAGGAAAATATAGAGATCTCTTACAATGGTAAATCGGCCTCAACCGATAGCTGATCAATCTCAACAAACCCTCCTCAACAAAATCGTCCAGCCTTCCTAAAACCCTCCAAAAGACACCCAGAACGAAACACAGGAAGAGAAGGTGAGCCTCTGCTCAATAGTATGGCCCTCCTACGTCACTTTAACTCGGCCCTGTTAGATCTGAAGAATACCTCTGCGATTTGGTGAAGAGATGAGTCGATCCACCTATCAATGTCTCCTCCGTCCTGCAAAAACTCTCACCAGCAAACCTGCAATTGATCTCTCTCAGAAATTGAATCTTCTCTCAGCCTATATTTCATTGCCCCGCATCATGCTAGGACGCTATAATGATGATGGAAGACCTTCCTTGCTACAATCTCGACAGATTTTTGGGTTATAATCAGGTACATATCATGAGGATTGACATCGAACTACTTTTGTTATGGACTGGGATGCTCTTTGTTATACTGTATGCCTTTTAGTTTCAAAATAGCTCTTGCTTCTAGAAAAATTGCTATGAATATTTTAGAGGATATTACCCAGAAGTTTATGGAGGTTTATTTGGATGATTGGGTGGAGTATGATTTGTTGAAAGATCATTAAAATTAAGTTTTAACTGACATTGATGTTGCGAATCTGGTGTTGCTTTGAAGCCAAAGAGATAAATTTTTCCCTGCAACTATTTTGTAAGGTCATGTGGTACGTAACAAGGATTGAGAGTGGACTTGGTGAAAATTATAGTAATAGTGGGTTTGAAACCACCTGGGATTCCTTATTCTGGGGTTGGGGAGTGCAGATGGGTTATTAGAGGAAATTTATTTGTCATTATGCCCATAATGCTTGCTTAATGAAGAGACTAAGAAGAAAAGATGTTGATTTTTCATTGAATTGAAGTTTATGATAGATATTTTAATTAGTTGAAACAAAAGATTGTGGAGGCACCAATTTGGAAATTTGCAGACCAGTCCAAACTCATCCACATATATGTGGATGTGTCCAATGTTGCAATAGAAGCTATATTGGCAACCAAGAGAAGGGAATATAGACCGTCCTATTTATTTTGCAAGTTGGAAATTATCTTAAGTGGAAAGGAACTATATGATGATGGAAAGGGAGGGCCTTAGTGATGGTTTATGTTTTGTGAAAGTTCGACATTTTTTGCTTGTTTCAAAATTTAATTTTAAATGGATCATAAACCATTAAAACATATTGTGAATGTAATGTGCCCGATGCCTAGATTTGTTAGGGGTGACCACGAGTTTCCAACTTTCTTTACCATTTATATGCTTAGAGGTCTCATCACTCAATCTGCCATGATGCCTGACCTCGAACTTGAATTCCAAGCAGAAGTTTAGATTCACACACAAACATATTACACATTAGGCATGCTTTATGGAATTCTAAAGCTAACCAAACACATACAGAGATAAAATTTCTAAATTGGATTATTTGACTAGGAACCATTCCATTCACTAACATTAAGACTCTAAATGTTACAAGGCACACATGGAATCTCAACTTAGGTTGAAAAGATAGCGTGGAAGTATTGGTTGCCATAGGTCGTGCTTGAATGCCACTTCAAGCTAGGGCTATGAGATGATAAGGGCTATGAGAAATATTGCAGTCGCTCTTCTAGACATTCCCAACAACTATACATAGAACCTCACTAGCCTATGTATTAGAGCAAGTAATGTTCAAAAATAGCTTTGCTAGCACCACTATTAGACTACTTACTTAAGTGCGGTGAAAGCCATAATATCTGAAGACCTCAACAATATGAAACATTGCAACAATTAGCTGGACATCTTTGCTAGCCTTCTCACTAGAACAAGGCCCCTTTTCCATTTTATATGCCATAACAAAGGACCCAAATCCTCGCTAGTCTACTCACACTGAAACAAGGAGATGTCATTACACTGTGACCACAACCAACCTTTGCCTCAATCTATTTCTGCTCCCCCTTTCATGAGAGCAAGAACTCAGTGTCAGTAGTCCCCTGCCACAATTCCCAAATACAATTTGGATTCAAGCAAAGGAGCATAAGCTTGGGCCATCATCCTTTAGTAGCAATTTAGCAAGTCTTTCCTTGTTCTCTTTTGCTTGCATGAGTTATCTACACGAGTATCCACTTACCAAGAAGATGGGAAGTCTTGAAAAGAAACCCTCCGAAATGAATGCGTTTATACTAGGATGGTAGTAGGTAAGCATTAATGTGCATGGGCATGAGGTGGCTTTTATTTTTAAGGAATTTCTCTTTATTGGTGACTTCTTGCCACTCAAAAAAGGAATAAGTTGGGTGAGGGTCACTTGTCATATCATATCTCCCCTCTATCTCCTAAGGCAAACATGTACACATGTTAGTTCACCTTTTTGAGTGGCAAAAAGTACAAAGAAAGAGAAATTCCTCGAGGAATAAAATCCATCTTACTCCTAAACAAGGCTTAAATACCACCCTCGTATATTTGCTTCTCTTTCAAACTTTGGAGGGGTTCCTTTCATTCTCATTTCATGATCTTGGCAGGTGGATGGTTACTTAAAATTTAACTACTACCCTCCTAGAAAATATGCTTTCGTTAGATACTTTAGTGAGGTTCCTTTCATGTTCTTGGAAAATGGATATTCATGGGGAGAACTTAGGCAATTAAGAGAGAACATGGAAGTGTGTGTTACCAAACATCGATAACCCAAAATTATGCTCCTTTACATGAACTTGGATTGCAAGTGGGATTTTTAGTGGGCAATGGTTGAGTATAAGAGTAATTTCTTGCTCTCGTGAAGGGGATATTAGTGATAAATTGAGGTAGAGGCTGTTTGCACTTATAGTTTAATGGAAACTCCTTATTCTAAAAAGTATGTTAGCATGGATTTGGGTCCTTTCTTTCAGTGAGTAAATTTGCAAAGAGGCCATGTACTAGTGAGTATCCTAGCAAGGTTGCTCAACTCACTATAGAAATATTGCCTCTCAAGGTCTTGCATCATGGCTCTTGCCATGCTTAGCGAGTAGGCTAGCGATGGTGCCAACATATCTATTTTGCACACATGTTCTATCACATAGGCTAGTAGGGGCGTTATATATAGTTGTTGGGAGGTTTTACGAGAGCTCACAATTTTTCTCATAGCCCTTGTCATCTCATAGTTTGAGTAGGAATGGATACGATTGGGTGGTGCATGCTTTGGCAACTGTTTTTTGATGTTCCACATTATATTTTCAGTTTAAGATGATCATTCCATGTGTCCTTTGTAGCTTCAAATGTCTAAATGTTAGTGAATGGAATGGTTCCTTGTTGTTGGATATTTTTGTAGTGTCTGAATGTTGGTGAATGTAAATGTTCCTTCTTGTTGGATTTTCTTATTCTCGTTTTGAAAGTTGCTCATTGTGTACATGTTTAGTTAGCTTTAGAATTCCGTATAGCATATCCAATCTGTAATCTATCAGTCAATGAATATAAACTTGTGCTTGGGATTCTGATCTCGTGTGTCATTCATCATGGCAAATTGAGTGATTTGAATGAACCATTTGAACACATTAGGGGTAAAGGAAGTTGGAAAATCTTGGTCACCTATGTTAAACCTATATGTTGGGCATGCTATAGATTGGTATTAGAGAATGGTTTAGGCCTTGAGGGTGGTATTATGTTAGTAGCTATTGAGACTATCTACTATAGAAGAAACCTATTTTTTGATAGAGAATTACCCCCAAGTTGGTACCTTGCTAACTAAGTTAGTTGAAAATTTTGGGTTGACAAAGTCTGTGATTAAGGATTTTGATTATCTGATAGAAGGGCACCTTTCATAAACACTTAGATGCATAGTTGAATTTTGTTGGATTCATCATTGCTGTAGGGAATTACATACACGAGATACTTAGATGCTTAGTCACATCTTGTTGGAGTTGTCGCCACTGTAGGGAATTACAAACTTGAGTATAGAGGCATCTTAAAGATACTGTAGTAGAAATGCTTACAAAAGAAATTTATACCTAATCATGCATTAGAATTGGTGTAGTTGCTTGTCTTACCACTGGGAGGTTACTAGTTCAAACTTGTGGAGTAACTTTGAGGCTTGTTGCAATTCTCACAAAAAATGACCGAGTGAAGACCATTCCATGCTATTCATGCAAGGTTTTGGGATTTTGAGAATTTGAAGAAGGTTGTAGGTCAGAGAAAATCCCAAACACACTAGAAGCTTCCATGTTGCATTAGTGGGCCCCACAAGTTCATGTTGTGTTATGGCCCATGTGGGGTTTTGATCCATTTAGGGTTTCGAGGCTTTGAGTATATGAAGAAAGTTAAAGCATGGAGAAATGTTGATGTTTTGGTAGCTACAGGAGGTATTCCCTCTTGGACAACTTTTCTTAGAGAAGAAGAAGATTCCAAGAAGTCAAAGGAAGACCATTGAAAAGTTGAACAACACCTCGAAAAAGAATAAAGTGAAATAGAAGACCACATAAGCGAAGTCGGCCCAGAGGAAATAATTAAAGTGGAAATATAATTTCCAGGAAGAGAAGTCGGCCCACAAAAATAATAAAGTAAATATGAAGACCCAAAATAAGAAGTCGGCACTAGGCCTAGATTAGTATAAATACATGGTTGTATCATTTCATTTGTACAAACATACAGTTTTCCTTCTGTAGTGCGCACTAAGCAGTTGCAACAATTTCACTATTTCTGGTTTATGATCCTCTTGGAGAGTGCGCCCTACTTGGGGAAGGATATTCTTGGTGGCTCTTGGTGGTTTCTCTTGTGCGCTACCTTTGGAAGAGCTACGCTAAGGTTGTGTGGTGCTGCCTAGTTGCTTCGTGCCAGTTGCAGTTGCAGTTACCAGTTGCCAATTGTGCCAGTTCTGTGGTGCGCTATCTTGCTCTAGGGATGCGCCTATCTTGCGCCAATTCTGTGGTGCTACTCAGTTGTCCACCCTCGCTAGGGTTTGACAAGAAGAAGAGATAAGTATATGTTATCAAGGTTTCTTCATTGTTGGTTTTCTCTTGTGATTAGAGGTAGTTCATGGTTGTATTGGAAAGTTTCTCTCTAAGAAAAGTAGGCTGGGTTTTTCCCCCGAGTTTGGGATTTTCCCAGGATAAATCGTTGTCTTCTTGTGTTTGTTGCTTTGCTACTTATGTATTTCACTATATGCTTATTGAATGTTAAAAGAAGATAAAAATGCTATGGTAAATCTAATGTTAACAAAACTAATGAAAATCTAACAAGAAACACTCAAATGTTAGATAATTCTCATGAGTGACACATGGTAGTCATGCAAGGTTTTTAAAAGAACAATGGACAACCCAATTAGAATTGTCACTTGCAGGCTCTAAAGATGAAAATATTGAATAATCTTCATTTGCAGTTGCAAGCACTGCTCAAGTACTTGAATGCTTGATAATTGCCTTATTAACACATGGCAGAGTTGGTCCCCACATTTGAGGCTTTAGGTTGTGGGCATTTAAAGGGAAGAGCAAGGAGAACATCCTTGTGGACCTCTCAAGATGCAAAATTCCCAAAAACTTCCCCGAGTAACACGTGGCGACATGGGTCTCTCTATTTGGGGTAATCTTTCATGTAGAGTTTCAACACTTGATTCATAAACTTTTGAGAAAGAAGAAAAATAGAAAGTTGGACATCCTTCTGAGCAATTGAAAACCCACACAGTGGCTCCTACATGGTGTTGATCCATTTGGGGATTTGTCTTGTTTGCTGTCTTCGCTGATTTTTGAGCAAACATAAATCCCGCACATTGACAGTGCTAAAAATTAATAAGCTGCAAACTTTTAATGGGCGTAGAAGTTAATAGAAGAGATCATTTTCAGCCAACTTATGCTTGTTGGAAAGATTATTTGAAGGACAATACATCCATATAATTTGAAAAGTGCTTGGTGGTTTTCTAGAGAGTGTTACAGAATAGAGCGTTTGAGCTAGAAGTGCATAGTAAATTGATAATATGGATTCTTCCTAAGATGCTCTAAATTTCTAGAATGAATACATTAGAGCTGAAGAAGTGAACAAAGGAGACAAATGGAAATATGAATTGAATGTTTCCCAATGAATTGATAGAGACCATGAGAGTCTATGTGACCAGATTCGTAGTTGAAAAGAAGATAGTGATTGATTGTTGTAAGGCCAAATTGAGAAAAACAAAATTATTGATCAACTTCTACAAAGCCTAATTGAAATATAGAGGCAATCAAAACATCAAAGGGAATCCGATCAAGAGGAAGGGAGTAGAAGCAAAACCTGAAAGAATTATAGTAAAAGGTCATGAAAGGGAAACAAGTTACAACTATTCCTATTTTAACTGTACTCACCAATCCTCCTCGTCAGAGTCTTCTGAAAGGGAAACATCCACACTAGAATCATTGCAAGGGAGGAACCATACATCCAAGGGTAAGAATATTGAGAAAGAGGCCTCGCCAAGAAGACTTATGAAGAGAAGTTTGCAAGGTTAAGGCTCCCATTTTTGATGGGGAAATGAAGAAGGGCCAAGATGCCGAAGCATGGGTATTAGGAATGAGGAAGTATTTCCAACTATGTTATTTCTCAATCAACATGAAGGCTAGGATAGCTATCTACAACCTTATTGGCAAGGCTTTCTTATGGTGGGAGTATCATAGGTAGATAAAGGTTTCAAGTCTAATATGAGCACAATACTAAGAATGCAAGAAGATGCTCACACACAAGAAAACACAAGAGTAGAGAAGAGATTGCTAGCATTGTACACATATGGTAACCATTGTACTATCATAAATTGTTGGGAGAGTGATCAAAGTTGACCAAGTTTCCAATAAAAATACATGAAAGTTGTTGAGTGATCAAGTGACTTAGTGTCACCCAAAAAGGGATAATGCTAAAGTTCTTTGTATAAAAGTGTATTAAAGTTCAAATTAGATAAAACACATTTATGATACATGTTCACACATGTTTACTACACTAAGTCTCATCAGTTCATCCCTATTGAGAGGAAATGATCCCTAATTTATGTTGTGATTGGGTAGTACACCCCTTCCAACAGAGACCAAAATAATACTTAGTCTTTATATAGTTGGGGTCTTGGTAGGGACCCATCTTCTTGTTAACAAAGAAGTGCTTGAACTAGTAGCGAAAAACCAGTGGATAACCTCCATGCTTAAGAACAAACCTAGTAGGTGCATGTTGAAAGTTAGGAAGGAGAAACACCGATGTAGTCTTGTACTTGAATGGGTCAAACTTGTTCTACTCCAAAGCTGAGGTGCATGAATCGTTATCTGTAGCATGATGAGGATATGTAGAATTGTGTGGTGTGGGGCATCCTTGCTTAATTGGGAAGCTTATGTGAGTAGTCGAGAAACAACTGAGAGAGGAGAAGACTTGAGAGCCACTCTGAGTGGACAAAAACAGAGGGATACATTGAAGGTGTGAAGGCCTAAGATGATGA
>ML782440.1:456795-473768 GCA_009831015.1 Picea engelmannii | reverse complement strand
TGTGTTTGACACATGTCTTAGTTTTAGGACACATGTCCTAGCGTGTCTATGTCTGATACGTGGGATACAAACATGGGCCCCTAGTTGGAAGTGTCTTGTTTCTTAGTCATAATGTCTCCTAGCTAAGCCAACTAGCGCAAGATAGAATGCAACCCATAGAAGCATCTAGGAACAAGATAGGGACATTACATTGTGTTGTGTGGACGATGATTTGCCCACGATTGCTCAAGAGTGAGTATCAAAATCTTAGAAAAGTACAAGAAGCATTGATTATGAATAATGTGGCACATGCACCTAGAATTAATGTAGCTTTCGAGGACTAGTAGGTAGACCATTGATTTTCCATCATTGGGGTTCAAGGTAAGCTAGGAAGCCAACTTGCCTCAATTTTGGTCAACCTGGGAGCTAGTCATAATTTGTCTTATACCTAATACAATGAAGAGTTGTAAGCTTAAGCCAATGAATAATGGTAAGCGTTGGTTAGTCTAGCTTGCCATTGAGGGTAAGAGGCAAGTGAGGCTATAGAAAAATGTCTAATAGAGATGAACTGACTCTCTAATTATGCTAATCAAACATTTTACCTCTTGGATGATATGATGTCCTTATTGGAATGGAATGGTTGGAGGTATAGTTGAAAAAATTGGCCATTTTTTGACTACATTGTGAAAAATCACGAAAAATCGGCAGCAAAAGATCAAGATTTTTTTGTAAACATCGAACATCACGATTTAAAAAAAAGAAAAGAAAAAATCTTGATTTTTTCCCGCCACAACTGAAAAAATTGCCAATAGCAATTTTTGGTTCAATAAAAGGCGATTTTTTTTGGGAGGGGTTATTTGCCTTTGCGACTGTTGGGGAATGAGAGGGAAGGGGCTTACCAACGTCGACAACCAATGTTAAGAGGGCCAAACCATTGTTTTCATCACCATCAAAGTTTTTTTTATTGGAGCAGGGATCAATTCCTGTCTGCCTACAATGTTGATATTCTCAAATCTCAGGTATTTGTTCAAATTCCACCCTCTTAACTAGTTTTTTTCTAGGTTTAGGTAAGGTTTTCAAAGTCCATATTGCTTGCTTCTTATTATCATTTTTATGGCTCATAGAACAATCTAGATGTCTGTTTTTTAAAACCAACAAGCTATTTTTTTTCTAGCAGTGTTTGATGAGCAAACACTACCTCTTATCATCATTTTTCATGGCTTAGAGAACAATCTAGAAGTCCTTTTTTTTGCCAGTAAGCTGTTTTTTCTGGCCCAACAACATTTGATGTTCATTTTTTTCATTTTCTTCTTCCCTAGGTTTGAAGTTGGAAGTTGAGTATTGCCTTTCTAATATGCTAAATCCTTTGGACCCACTTTGGCAGTATGATGAGCTTGAATATGGGGCAAACCGACAAAAAAATGTCTTGTAAATTGTGTGGATAACGAATGATAGGGGGGATTAGTTAGTTGAAGTACCGCTTAGCTAAAATCCTAGGGCATGATGTTGGGATTTGTGGTGCATCAACCCCAGAGATTATGCGAGTTTCCCACGATGCTATTTATGAAAAGGATAAAAGGGGGGAAGAGGCGACTACTACTGAAGCTGAACTTGCCGTCGGTGGAGTGGTTAGATCCTCAAGAACCACAAGCAGATTTGGGACTCAGGGCAGTGAGAAGGACTCCACAGTTCACCTTCCATGAGGACCTCACCTTTCTTTGTTCCAAGAACTGGAGTTGGGCACAACCTCCCATCCTATTAGTGGTTAAACAAAAGGAGAAGCAAGAAGTAGACAAGGTTGTGGGGAGGTGTCTTTTCTGGAGTGACATACCTTTGAGCATCACAAAGACCAATTCATTTTTCTAGACAATGTTTGATGCTATGGCTACTGTTGTGCCCTATCTATGAGGAGTTGCAAGGACCAGTTCTTCAAGCGGAAAAGAATGACTTCAACACTAGATTGGAGGACCTAAAGAAGTCATGGGAGGCCACTGAATGCATGGTGATGTTCAGTGGTTGGACAGATGGGAAGGGTAGGACCCTTCTTGTTTTCTTGGTACATTGTCTTAGGGGTACAATGTTTATTGAATCCGTTGATGCATTGACGCATGTTAAAGATTCATCATTGTTGTGTGAGTTTATGGATGGGTTCATTTGCGAGATTGGTTTGTAACATGTTGTGCAAATCATAATAGATAATGAAACTAATTATGTGGCTATCGAAAAGTTGTTAATGGAAAGGCACCCCACATTGTTCTGGACTCCATGTTCTGCCCATTACATTGATTTGATGCTTGAGGATTTGGGAAAAATATCCTTCATTAAGGAGGTCATTGATCAGGCTAGGAGCATCACAAAATTTGTATATAACCATGCATTTGTTCTTAGCCTCATGAGGATATTCACAAGAAACAAGGAGTTGTTGCATCCTACAAACACATGTTTTACCAACATCTTCATTTCTCTTCAGGCTATGATCCAATGTCAATTTGAGTTGAAACATATGTTTGTTTGTGATGAGTGGTGCGATTGTGCATTTAGCACAAGACAAGATGGGAGTGACATTGCTAAACTAGTGTACATCGATTCTTTTTGGGAAGGAGTGTAAGAGGTGTGCACGGCTAGCGAACCTTTTCTAGAGGTGCTCTGCTTGGTTAATGGGATAAGCTCACGATGGGCTACTTTTATGAGGCCATGGATAGGGCCAAAGAAGTTGTTCCTGGATATGAAAAATACATGATGATCTGGGATTTGATTGATAGTTGATGGATCAAGATGCTCCATCGGCCCATTCATGCAACAACACTTTTCCTCAACCTAGCTTATGCTTACTCATGCAACTTTGATTTTGATGGCAAGGTGATGGAAGGGCTCCTAACATGTCTCTAGAGGATGGTACCTAATCCCGATGCTTGCAGAACAATTAATTGCGAGATGGAGATGCATCAAGAAGCTTGCAGACTATTTGGCTTTGCCGACGTTGTCAATGAAAGAAGTATTTTGTTGCCATGTAAAGCCACTAGGATTTAAAATTTTAATTGTGTTTTATTTGAAAGTTGAATTATGTTTTCTTTATTTTCTATTTTCCACTGTAATGAAATGTAATTTAAGTCTTTTTTAATTATTATATGTTGTAGATGTTTGGTGGCGAAATTATGGTGCAAAAGCACCAAATTTACGGAAAAGTTTTGAGATAGATCTCCAATGATGTTCTCAAATAGTTTACTCATAGAGTCTGATGGAAATTCCTAGACATTTCCTTTATTTTAATTAATTTATGTAGAACATAAATATTACTAGAGGAAATGGGGTCCTAGCCTAGGGGGTGTCCCTAAAGATCAACCAAACCAAATGTTGTAGCATAGGAGAGTGATATTAGTTTAGTTGATGCGATTTATCCAAACAAGTCGATTTGCTTTAGCTGTGATCAAAGCGTTATAACTTATGAAGTATGTAAGATTGTCTTAAGATTGTCAAGAATGAAACTTAGAGTGTGACTTTCCTAGAAGAGTGATCCAATCCAACAATACACCATAAGATTAAAATGCACTAAGGAAATTGTGCTATTGTAGCGTTGAGATGATTAATCTACCAAACAAGAGCCCATGAACACGTGAATTTAGAAGTCCTTAATGTGTGAAATGGTGTATGTAAGTTGAACCATAAAGAAAGTGTTTTCCAAGTAAATGTTTAGTTATACCACAATATTCCTTAAATATTTAATGAGAGATGTAAAACCATGAATATTGGATAAGCTTCATTCACTATGAACTAGCAAGCATGAGATGCCACATTCCATGAGAGGCTCAATTGTGACTGTTATGCTTGGAAGATCAGTTCAATTTAGATCACAACAATGTAGCCACAAGGGAGTGCTTCAATGATTCAACATTCAAGAGCATGTATGAGCAAACGCTGTTAACCATGTAGCATTGAAATGTGATAGTATCCACAAACTGTAAAGTAAATTCTAGACTGCAGATTTTATCGTATGATGTATCCAAGCAATACGAAAATGCTCATAACCAGCACTTACATYAGCAGCTTGAACTATGAGAGATAGTACACATTCCATTTAGATCTGTTGATTTTCCRTAAGCCAGGTTAAGCATGTAGTTCATTTAATTTCAGCATGTCTTAACCATAAACAAGAATGTTGCAGCAACCAAGATCACAAGAAGAAACACCATGCACAAGTACACAAGATATATCCTGGGAAACCCTTCTCAAACAAGGGAGAAAACCCCAGCCAAATCCTTTGCTATATTCTTCAAGAGAAAGACCTTTCACCACCAAGAATGACTTAGCACACAAGAGGGTGCTTAAGCCCTAGAAACCCTAGCGCCCAAGAGAGGTGCGCACCTTTGCCAAAGAGGAGTACTTGCTGAAATTTCCAAAACATGTGAGGAGGATATGATTCTACAGTGGAGAATCATCTCCTACTTATATTAGACTTTGACCAATTAGCAAGGGCGTCTTATTGGCACAACAGGGCCGACCTCTCTAAGTCAAATACACTTTATTATTATGTTTATTATTATAATTAATATTCACATTATTAATTATCTTCTTTTTTATTAATCATATTAACATAGGGCCGACCTGTACCCTTTACACAATAACTAGGGTTAAAGGTAGGTCTGACTCTTGAACAATATATAGCAAAGGATCTGATACACCCACTAGTGCTCATCCACTAGGGGCCACATCCATAGGGATGCCATGGACCTGATTCATTGCATTACACAGATTAGCCAGGTCCTCACACGTTCACCTATGCTCGTCCATAGGCACGTCCGCTCTACAGATCTTCTTTCCCACTGCCACCAACAGGAGGATCATCTGGAGTCTTCTCGTCAACTCTGCTGCTGCTCAGAGGAGGCCATCACATCATCTTCGTTCTTGTTCACATGATGATGTTCCCAACGCTTTTGGGATTTCCCACGTTCACCATGTGCTCAACCACATGCATGTCCTAACTCAATAGATCGCTTTTCCACCGGATGATCATCTGGAGTTCTTTTCTCTCACATCATGGAGGAGGCCATATATACATTCCTAGCCCTGTCCCATGCTGGAACCATGAACCCTTTATTAGGGGCTTTCTCTCAGGTTTGTAAGCTGAGAGAAAGACTTCACATAGCTGCTATGTTCCACATCTCACAAGTTTGTAAGTTGGAGGATGTCTCCCATAGCTGCATTCATCAACAAGATCATCCACATAAGAAAGATAACAATATGAACCAATTAGGATGTGTTTAAGGAGTGGGTTAAGTCTTGCTCAAAAACTGCTAAAATTTGACTTCCAAGATATTTGCACAAGAAACCATGAAATGTGTTCACCAAGTATCGCAAGTTAAAATCCTTAAAGATTAAAAGGTATTGCAAGTAAATTGTGTTCTTTAGGATTAAAATGGTTGAATTAGATTACTCCAATTAGTTCATCGACCACATGTTATCATTGAAATATTGAACAAAACCATAAGTGTGGTTTAGTGTTTGAAGTATAAATTTGTGTTAGAGAAGTGTTACTTGTGTGTTTAGACACCACATTGAATCATGAACAGAATTTAGACTATTGTAAAATCAAAGCAAGAAAATAAAGGAGTTTCAACTAGAGCAAGTAAATTGAAGAAATTGGACCACAGCTTGCTCCCTAACATATCAGATCTGATTTATTGCAGCCTTAAGAATGTGTTCCAGATTTGTTATCAAATCCTCTTATGCAGAGATTTATACCACCCAGCAAGAGCTTAAATCCTTAATACGTTAAGCAATTTAGTGCATTGATTTAGCCCTTAATGGTGTTTAAACATTAGATCCACTCAAAATATATGAATTAAGTGTTAGATCCAATTTAACCCTCTTTTAAGATGTATAGCAGCAAAACGAAGAGGAAATTATGCAAATCGTTCAAGATCAAGCAATTAAAAGGAAATTGAGATGCAAAAATTACTCAAATTTACTTTGCAAGATTTGAAAATTAGGCTCCTAAACTTGAAATGCAATCTAAATCAAAGAAATTTATGCCATTTGAAACCCTAGATTGCATGAAACAAAACTTAAAAAGGAAAGATTTGAAATTTAATGGTTGGGAAAGGGGTAAGACCAATGCCTTCCTCCATTTGGGTTAATGGAGTCACACTTATTGCTTGAGGTTATGTCCTCGTGTCAATTTTGGGGTTTACAAGCAACAATTAAGTGTGCATTGCAATCCCCCAAAGTGAGACACTTGGATATTTCAAGCTCTTGGGGAGAAGGGTCCTAAGTTGAATCCACTTCAAAGTAACGCAAGGTAACCTCTACCTCTAGTCTAAAGACAAGAACTCGAAATCAAAGATGTTCAAAGCTCAATGTAATAGATCTAAAAAGTAAATGATTAACGACTATAGGGCATGAGTTAACTATACCTCTATATCTCTATATGTTCCTCCAATGTAGCATGGTGCTGCTTCTTTGGCCTTGTATTAGCTCTTTCCTCCAAGAAACTTGTAATAAACAAACTCTCTAATTCGCCCTAGGCAATATTTATCAAGACAAAGATTAAAATATGAGATAAGAGCAAAAGTGAGACAAGAGTTTTTTCCAATTATTCTCCAACAAAGATACAAATGAGGGAGATGCTCTTTATATAGGAAAAAAGCCTAATATAATAGATCTTCAACCTCCTAGCCTCAAAATAGCAACTCTCTAACAAACTAGAGAGGATATGATACAATAAAATAATGAGGGCTAGCATAAACAATCTCTTCAAACAAGCGGGTGCTCTCCAAAACCATGGTCAAAAACCACCTCTAGCATGTGTAGATGGTCCAAGAGCTAGTGCACCCTCCATGAAATGCTCTAACCAACTCAAGTGGTCACACGTGTGAATAAAAGTAGCTCATGAGCAAGTGTGCCCTCCAAGATGTGTGCTAACCAACTCAATTGGAGCAAATAAATTTTAAAATAATATATATTGTGGTAACCACCTCAATCAAGTCCAACGTGTGAGAAGACTAGTCCAAGAGGAAGAGTGCGCTCCACAAGAAGGTCCAACATGTTACAACCTAGCACGTGTGGCACAAGAAGGTTGCTCCATCAAATGTGGTCATAACAAACTCATAAAAAACTCAACCAACGGTCAAATCAAGTGTAACCAACTCCAACTAACTCCAACCACCTCACACACATGGTCCAAAAGGTGCAACTAACTCAACAACCCACACATGTGAGAGAATCTCTTCAAGAAAACAAGTGTGCCCCCGTAGATGATCTAGGTGGCACACATGATGATGTGGAGTCCCTGTCATATTGTTCAATGCATTATCATGGATCCCAATGCATTGACGCATATCCCAATAAATGTACATGTAACCCAATGCAGATATGTGAATACCAATGTAGTGTCATAGAATGAAGATATATAGATCCATATGCTGGTACACGAATCCAAAGGCAATATCATGGATCCCAATGCAATATCACAGATCCTAATGCAAATACACAGGTCTTGAGGCATATTACACAGATCCCAAGGTATAGATGCAATTCTCGAAGCAAGTACATGGATCTCAATACAAGTCGTACACCTATAGTGATGAGTCATGCCTCTATATACATGTCATTAAGTGGTAAACATACAAATGACATCTTCTAACTTTCAATAACTCATTTAAATTTTACACTTTAGGCTAAGTTCAACCATGGTAGGGACAACATTAACCTCTATTACATTTGACACTCCTAAGACCAACATGTATGCCTTAGATTGCTAAGTTAGAAGTAGGTAATATGATGGATAATATGTAGAAGGGGAAAAATGGGAAACTTCAAGAATCAACCTTCATAGTTATATCAAGAGCTAGGGGTCTTCATTTCTTCCATGATAGCTTTCATGAGGGTGCGCTAGGCCTTGTGTTATCACCTTGGCACTTTTTTTTAGTACCCCTTATTTCTTTTCCTTTTCTTTATGTTTCCTTTCTTTCTTTCTTAATTCCTTAGTCCCTTTCTTTCGATATGCATTGCTAAGCATAGGACTAGGGGCACAGGTCTTTTAGTGAAGTGGCATAGCTCAAGCATTATTGTTTTTGGCTTTTAACTTTTTTATGGCTGCAACTACCTCAATTACTTTCGCTCATTTGACTTTGAGTCTCTTACACATGGGTCTTCATTGCTGTGCTTAAAACCTTAATGAATGACTTATGACAAGTTAGCCATGAGTGGGGTAATATGATGAATGGTATGGAAGTGAGTGGGAAAGATGAAAAGTGTTAAGTATGGTTTGGGATATGAAATACGCTACATTCCACCTAGTTTTCTAGTAGTACAACCTGACTCAAGAGGTGACGGCACTTGTCTAGAAGAAAATTATGACCCACCATGGTATCCCCTAACAAAAAGGTAAGAATTTAGAGTGTTATGATGCATTATTAGAATTTAGAGTACACTGATGTCCACCACGTTCATTACTTGCATAAGAAACATTAACACCATCTCTAAGTAGGAAACCCATACTTGAAACCATAGTAGGGCAATTGCAGTGAACAAACTAAACCAAGAGAAACTAGCAACATGTGTGTGAAAGTATAGTGTACCATCTGCAAGTGCATATATCATCTGAGGTGTATGAGATAGGAGCTAATATACCATGGCTGAGGCATCTGGAGGCAACTGAGCTAACTCACTGTGAGGTGAGATCATCATATAGCTGAAGGAGAATTGGAAAGAATGAGTCTGAGTCTGGATGAGATGAGCAAGAGTGCTCATGTGAACTGCAACACCAAACCACTGGAAAAGTGGCTTTGGTACTAGTTGCCCATGGAATCTCCTCACATTGTATGAGGGGGCAACACACAGCATACAGAAAGAAGCTGGTTTACCTGATAAAGATTGTTTTGGATGTGTTCAGGGGTGTAAGAGGTAGAGGGAGAAGGGGAAATTTCTTTCTAGATCCAGTCAAATTCTGAATGATTTCAATTTTGATCCTTTGCATACATTCTATATAGACTTATGGAAGCATGAATGGCAAGCTATAAAACCTTACTTTTCTCATAAAATTTTCGTCAAAACTCTCTAGAAAAATAACCTATTGACGTTACCCTTCTTTTATTCCCATTCTTGCACTTACCCATTGTATTTGCAGAAGTAAAAAGTGTAATTCCCATTATATAGTGCAATCTAATAGATATAAATGGTTAGCTTCTAATAACTTCATTTCTGTTATTATCTCTAGACACTGATTATTCTCTTTGTTTTTCTCCTTGGAGGAAGGGGAAATTGTCTGGAATGCTATGCATGCATTTTCATGATATATGGCACTGTTTCCTGATTTTCCAGGAGAGAGAGGCATATGTTGTTCTAAATAAATTTTCTTTATCTATTCACTATGGATATATAATCTGTTGTTTTTCTTGTACTGCACACATTCTCTGGCTTTGTTCTTTTTCAGCTAGGAATGTTCCTTGCTTAAAAGAAACATGGTGATTATCGTGTTCTCTCTACATATCTGTGCCTTTCTTATCTGAATTTTCTCACAGAGGGATTCTGCTGTATCCCTCTGAAATTACATGATGTATTCCATTCTATCTAGATTCTATTCCAGTGTATCATATAGTTATTTATCTGACAATTTATTGATTCTGTACCGAACTTGCTCCCAATTTTAACTGGAAAAGGGAGATAATCACTATCCTAATTGTTACCCACATCAAAAGTTTTCTCCTGGCCAAGCTAAATCACCCTCTTATATCACTTGCAGCAATATATTCCATGAAAATATAAGCATAATGATTGATTCACAATTAGGAAGGCAGAGCTTATGTTCATGAATGGTCCTGTTATGCAGGACAACAGATTTGCTCTAATTTAATTAGTCAAAAGTCAATTTGGTTCATGTTTTAGACTTTAGTAACCCTATACGAGGTTGCAGGTTGGTTTTTGCAACTGGCCTTTGGGTGTGTGGTGATTAATAGTCTTTACTTATTTACAAAGGAAGTTGAAGACTAGAGCCTGCTCTGATGGAAAAACTGTTGCCCTTTTCCTTGTTATTTTGATTGATCATTTTTCATGATTTAACAGTTAACTGCTTGGTTCACTGTTCTATACTATTCTACAAGATTTTCTGTGTCAAGTATATATAGTTTTGCGTTCCTGTTTTTTCACTTGAGAGTAAATTTACTTGACTTCAACATTATTATGAAATTTAGTCCCATTTTCATTGGATAGTAGATTAATCTGCTGTCTAATGGAATTAGAATTTGTTTATTTCATTTTCTCAGATGTTTCATGATACCTCTCTGAAAAGCATCCATCCTCCTCCTTGGGAAATGGATTAGTTAGAATTCGTTTTTTAGGCATTAACATATATGCAATTGATAAATCTCGGTAACAACTCTCTTGTTTCTTCAAGTGTCAGCGAACATGCAACGAACCTGTTTTTATAACAATGTTATATTGTTAATTGAAGTATAGCTGTTTATGAAAAAATATAGTTCTCATGATGATGCTTTGGTCTCTTAATGCAGCCTCAACTGGAAAGTGGTGACAAAAGTATGTGGTCATTCAATCTATCCCAACATTCTAGATCTGGAATTATTTACTATATACTTCATTAGGTCCTTGTTTGTATTACAGCTTTTTGTGTTTTTCCTTCCAGACAAATTTGAATGAACTGATGTTAATGTCCATTCACATTGTGTCAATTGCCAGTTATAATGCCTCCTTCAGCTCTTGATCGCCTGGGTAAGTAAATCAGAGTAAATTCTTTATTAGCGTTTCACTATTGGCTCTATAACCTGGTAGCATTGTACTTCACATTTTTTTATTAAATGACATTGTCTTGTAGCATAGGCTTAGGGTTGAACTGTTTTATAACATTGGCATGACATTCTCTACATACAGAAATTGTCATGTCAGTAGTGTTTGCCGCTTTACTTTAATGCTGTACATACAGAGTGTAGTGGCCGTTTATACTACCTTGGTCATCCTGCTGTGTGTATTCCAGTCTGGATGGTAACATTCTTCTGTTATGGAGTTAATTTGATCTTGATCTTACTACCGTTGTTTGATGGATTTGTAGCATCTCTACACATTGACTATCCAATGCTTTTTGAGCTTCATAATCCTGCAACACAGCGCAGATCACACTGTGGAGTGCTTGAATTTATTGCTGAGGAGGGCATGATCTATATGCCATATTGGGTATGTGTCAACATGCTGTTCTGGATAATTTCTGAGAACTTTATCAGGTTCTTTGTCTCAGGATTTGTTACAATCTAACAGTGGCATAAAACTTACTTTCATTATGTTCTTTTATGGTTTTAGATGATGCAAAATATGCTTTTAGAAGAGGGTGATACAGTGAAAGTGAAAAATGCCACCCTTCCAAAAGGGACATATGTTAAGCTACAACCCCATACAAAGGATTTTCTTGACATATCTAATCCAAAAGCCGTGTAAGTACTTAAGCTACATGGTAATTTTGATGCATATATTCTTAAATTTTGTTTAATTGCAGTGTATAAGTTTGTAGAGTTTTAAATTCTATGCATAAAATTATGACAGCAACATTAAATGCGTGAAATAAGCATATGCATGTTGTGATTCTTGCATAACATTTTTAGAGAAGTCATGGTTAATTTTCTTTTCAATTCTTGCAGGTTGGAGACCACTTTAAGGAACTTTTCCTGTTTAACCACAGGTGATAGTATTATGGTAGCTTACAACAACAAGAAATACTATATAGACATAATTGAGTCAAAACCTGCTTCTGCAATAACTATTATTGAGACAGACTGTGAGGTGGATTTTGCTCCTCCTCTTGATTACAAAGAACCTGAAAGAGTGCCAGCCGTACCTGCTCCTGCTGCAAAGACAACAGCAACTCAAGGTCTGCAATATTTAGCCTATATTCTTTCCTTTCATTTGTTGCCTTCCATTAGGATCGTTATATCAAAAAGCTGGGTCTTGTGATTGTTTAAGACAAGAATTGGTGAAACATGTCTGGTGGGTTTCAAGAATGAAGCTTTTGACATTTTTGGGAAATTTTATGCAGTTAATGGTCAGATATTTGCCTTCATTTCTCGGAACTTAAAGCTTCTTGGTAGTTTGATAACATTGATTGACCACAATGTTTGAAAAAGTGTTACCAGACTCATGAGTTGAGCTCAGATGCTTGTGTGTTTGACTTGTTTGTGAGCCAAACGAGTGAAAATGACTCGGGGGAGTCATACTTGTGTGGACCGAATTTGACTCAAGTCAAACTTGGTCAACCGAGTATGATTTGTCAACCTGCCTATAAATGCCCAGAAACGACACCATTTTTCTCATTAGTTTTAGCTGAGTTTTTCCTGATCTGAGTCAAATTCCCTTGACTCTTCTGCCTTGCCAAGTTTTTCCCAAGCTGAGTCTTGGTAACACTGAACCTGCCCTGAATTATAATGCAAGCCGAACATTCATGCAATTGTATCTGATTGATACCTTCAGACAGGAGAAACACATTAGAAATTTATTGCATGTGCATAACTCAGAATAGATCCAAGGTTTGAATGAATGCTTCAAGTTTCTGTTGAAGACTGGTCACTGTAGTAAGGAAATGCAATACCATGCGAGTGTGTGTTTCTGGGAATATGTGATTATCTTCCTGATTCCAGAGTCATGCAAGCTTTTTGATCTTATGTGCCATCATATTCTAAGCTACTGTTTATGATCAAAATACAGACTCTACATATCCATCTTTATCGTGACAAATAGGTGAATCTGCATTCTCTGAGGGTTTTAATATTTTTTACGTCTTCTTACAATCTCTAATGGCTAGGCCTTGCAAATGTTTCTTGGACATCCATTTATGCAAGTGCTTTAACAAAGACATTTTGATAACTAAAATACGTTCAAACAATGTCACGTATTCCAGATCATCCCCTGAGCATTATGACACATTCACTTAGTACAGGACTTTCTCTTCTCAGCAGAGGCACTTTACTGGTCTTCTGCATGTTAGGTTGGATGGGAAATTTTAATAAACAGGATAAAAATATACAACTGGCCTTTACATATTAGGAGACAATATAATGATTTCATCCAATACGAAAATTATTGACGACATTACTAGGTTTAATGCTTTAGGAGAATGGTAACCTCACACGTGCTTCTATCTTTTATCTAAATTGATATAAAAACCAAAATCTGTGGGCCAGATAATTTTACGTCTGTGTATTGCCAACAGTACAGCCACTGCCATATTCAGACTTGATGATTCACTCTGTGTAGTTGACTAACTGGTCTGAGATATCGCTTTGTTTGTATTTGTCTGCTTGATTTCTCTGAACCTATGAGTCCCTATTTTTACGGAACATCACTTACAGTTTGGTGGTTTTTCAATTTCAGAGGAATCAAAAGATGTGGAAGAACCTAAATTTACTCCCTTTACTGGAGTTGGAAGGCGTCTGGATGGGAAACCACTAAAGTATTCAGTAGCACCATTGACAGAGACAACATCCCATCTTACAAACAATAAAACATCAGGGCCTGGTTCATCTGCAGGCACTTCACAACGCCATGCCTCAGGGAAGCTTGTATTTGGTTCAGGCACAGGAAGTACTTCTGCGGATGCCTCTAAGGTAAGTACATACATAGTTTCACCTCACTAGAAGAGAGCGAGCTTATTTAGTTTTCTATTGTAGGGTTGGTCTAATATATTGGCTTTAATGTAGGAAGCTGTGAAGGAGGTCAAACAAGAGGTACCAAAGGAAGAACCTAAGTTCCAGGCATTTACAGGCAAAAAATATTCATTAAAGGATTAAAGGGCGCAGATCACAACTTTTGTTCTTTGAGATAATGGTTGTAACTTTGTCAGAATGTCGGGCTGCTTTGTTTTATGTATATCTTGGATCCCTTTATGGCGATTTATTTCAAATTTGCAATATTTAGTTCTGTAGGATCCTTTTACATGGTTTCTGTCTATGTGCTTGCACACAGATTTACTCATGTTATCTGTCTATGTGCTTGCAGATAATTTAATCATGTTATCTATTATTTTTCTCTTTCCATTAATGCGTTTTCTTATGAAGGATCATCTGAAAATAAACAAGGAAAAGATCTGTAAGCTTTAATAGAATTCTCTCTCAAATTTTGCAATGATTGCGCTTTAAGCTAGCAGTTCACAACTTCTCTGTTTTCTTTTAGTGGACATGGATTGAAGCCCTGAATGCCTTTTCATCAGAAATTAAAATGATTGAAAACACTTTTAAATATGTGAATGGAATAAAATTTTACAAGTAACCATGTTGTAGAGATTGAATTGGTCCAGGTGCTCAGAGTTGCATGCATGGCATATTAAAACTTTACTTTTGCGTATGCATGACTATATTTGTAGTTGAAGTTATGTGGAAGGTGGTTGATAATAAATAGTTGACTAAAAGACTAAGTTGAACTTGACAACCTAGAGCCCAAGGGCATTGGAAAAAGTCAATAATAATTATGTTGTTGGATGTTATGTTAAAGAAACAAATAATTATTCCAATGCAATAGAAATATGTTTCTATTTGGAGCTTAAGGGAAGTCTTATGATGATTGTTGAGGTGTGAAGGGTGTATTTTTTTGAAGCATATATTATTTGCTTCCCTTCAAATGATTGTCTGCAAAGAGTAGCGTGACCAATTTGTGCATACATTTACTGTTGCTCATGTGACTGATGATAATTGTACAGCTTGAGTGGGCCTAATGGTTAAGAACATGTGTTTCCTCCTCGGAATTCACAGGTTCAAATCCAAAGGGGGTAGAGTCTATACATGTTGGCCCATTGTGATAAGGCTAGATGGGTAGATGACCCCTGGGATAGAGGTCCACCCTGGTGGGCTTCAGGACGCCTCGGCCCTTGCTAAGTCACAAGTTTCTTGTTATGAACATAATATATAATGTATTTATATTTATTATAATGTGATGAACCAATCTGGTTCATATAACAAATATCCAATATAAATAAGATAGTACACAATAATCCATTAAGGATAGTAAATATATATTAATAAGTATGAATTATATATGAGATGATGAGATACAATAAGAATGAGGGCCTTATATACCCACACAGGGGTGCCCTTCCATGACGAGACGTGACCTTTCATTGGGAAGGTGTCTCTTCATTAATTATTCATTACCTATTATAGTGTATTTATATTTATTATTATATATTATGTTCATAACATTTCTGGTATATCTGGCTTGCAGGATGCTGGATATTGGCCATGATTAACCCTTGAAAGAGAGGTGTAAAAGGTGGCTTTCTTCGAGTCGTATTATTTGTTTGCTTTCAAAGGATTATTGAGAGACATAACCACTTTGTGCACCCATACTATCGCTAGTGAGATTGTAATTGTTGTTCAAGAGAGCAAAATGTGCTTTAAAGTACATGCAGCTTTAACATGCCATGGGCCTTATGCTAAAATTGATATGTGAGGGAAACAATGAAGAAAGCAGAGACTAAGAAAATTTTCCTAGCAAGAAAAGCTTTGATTTATTCACATTTCAGACTTTGTTTTTACATGAAAGAGATTGTGCCCATTCAAACAATTTTTAACTATCATTATTTGTTAAGTATCATTTTATTATTTTCCATACTTATTGTTTCCTTCTGGAGTCTGAGGAAGAAAGTGGCCTCACTTTCTGTTGTAAATCAGGAAATTGCTGCTGTAAATTAGCAGAACAAACCATTTCTCTTTAGAGGGCAAGGTGCCTTTCCTGCGACTAAATAGGAGGTGATATGTTGTCATTTTGTAGTCCGACTTCTGATATCCAGCAAAGTGTCTTCAGCAAGCGGTTGTTGAATTTAGGAATGTTGTCAGAAAGTGACCTCAATTTCTGCTGTAAGTGAGGAAATTGTTTCTGTAAATCAGCAGAGGAAACCATCTCTCTTCAGAGGAGAAGGTGCCTTTCTTGATGACTAAGTAGGAGGTGATTTGTTATCTTCTTGTACCGAGTTATGATATCTGGCAGAGTGTCTTCAGCGGTTGGTTTTGAAATTTCAGAACATTGTCCATCGGGTGAACCTCTGTACCTTCTTCCAAATTAGGGGCTTCATAGAGCTTGATATTGTTGACATTGACTATGTTATCACTAAGGCACCCTGTAAAGGAAAAGTCCAACCTTATTGTGAGGGGAACACCTAAGGATATTATCAAGTGAATCACTACCTGTCACCTATGTGAGTCACTCCACTCTTTAGGCTAGGAAAATCAAGCCAAGGGGGAATCCTGCAAGGTCAAGCTAAGTCCTATCGGTGTAATTTGGAGATAAGTGAGGACAAGGACTAGACACAATACCATGGACATGCTCCTAATGAATCTAAGTTATCAGTAGGAAAACCAACGGATAAAGGGACCTTTTAAAAACCAAGCCTTGGGGGATGTCAAGTCCCCAAAACCTGGGTAGCGAAGGTGTGAGAGACAATTACGGTAACTTGCTCGCAATGTTCACTTAAAGTGCGTTAAGGCGAGCACCCTCCCGAGGAGCTGAAACGGCGATTATGCATTTGTCTAGATACCACAGGGATTTCCCACCCACAATCACCTTTGTAGATGTCTTAGGAATGACCATTACGTATACCACTTCACAATCGGTGACTGGATGGAACAGTCGTAGGTCGGGACCACACGTATGGGTAGGGAAACTAAGCTCAAAATTCAGAGAAGCGATGCCACCTAGGGGGCCTTGGACTTTCAAAATCCTTGTACATGTAGTAGTCCACATATATCACCCCACTTGCTCTAAGTGCGACCTCGTGCTCAACTCCTGTGTGAGTGGAGCTTTCTCGACAAACGGTCCTTGCTACTAATGGATTTTTCTCTCACTAGTGACTTTTAGTTTTGGTTTTATGGCCTTGGAGATTTTCCTCTCCAACTTACACCAAGGCCCTAAATCCTATTCTAATGTTGGCTTGCTACAAACGAAAAATGTCTAATTACTCGTAAGTTAGTGTTTGTTTTAAGGCTGTTGATTACCCAAAGGGTTTGTTTTTT
>ML782440.1:431062-456695 GCA_009831015.1 Picea engelmannii | reverse complement strand
TGAGAATATTGCAATTCTAATTGGGATAATTATTTGTTGAAACATATATATCATATGATTCATGCATAAATTGCTTGGTATTTTGGGGCTTGTCAATGTTTGTGCAATTCTTGTGTAAGAAGCTCAATAAGGTTCATATGAAACTATGTGATACATATTTATCAAACACATAACAAAATATCCGTTCTTCTTAATATGCAAGGTTCTGAAACACACCATATTCTCAATGCATTATTTTGGTATAACACTTTGAAATATATTCAATAGAGACATTCTGAGTGAACACCTACTCATCATCAAGGCCAAAAATAAAGAGTGAAAATAGTGTTGGAACCCAGGGGAAATAAACGATATATAGAAGAAAATGATCAAAGGTAAGGAGGGAAATATGAAAAAAAATAAAATAAAAAAATAAATCATAGAAATTAAATGAACATGGAAAAACTATTGAAAAAATTCAAAAAAGGATAAATATGAATTTTAATGGAAGGAAATAAGAAGATTGCAAAATGAGAACATACAAAAAAGAAGGATACACATAAAATGAAAATAAAGAAAAAAGAAAAATGGGGAATTTGAATAGAAAATATTATATAATTACACAAAAATTAAGGTGAAAATTAAGAGGAAAAGTTTGATGGAAGGAAAACAAGGAGATGAAACTATGCATCTTATGATAATATGAAATGTAAAAAATATCCCTAAATAAGGGAAATGATATAAGAACGGGAGAAAATAATGTAAAGGGAGGAGAGAAAAAAAATACATTATCTCAAAGTAATCATAGAAATGAGTACGAAAATAGTAAAAGTAAAAAGAAACTAGATATAGGAGGTGAAGATGAAAATGCTAAAAAAAGAAAGATATAAGAAATACATTTTGGAAGGATAAAACAAAGCAAAAAGAAAGAGGAAAAAGGAAGATGAGGACAAAGGGAGGACTAAAGAAAGACGTAAATAGATTGATAAAGAAGAGAAGGGACAAGAGATGAAAATAGTTAAGGGAGAAGAAAAAGAATGAGAAAACTAAATAATTATTAGAAAGGAGAAAAACATGAAAAGAAAGAGTGAAATGGGAAGTGGAGGAGATAGGGAAACAATGGAATATGAAAAAGATGGGGAATAAATCTAGAGAGAACAAATGATCTAGGGGTTTTGAATGCAATTGATAATAGGAGGTTAAGATTGGCTTATTTTATACCAATCTTTGTTAAAATTATTGATATTCTTTTTTATCTCAACAATGTTTCTAATGAATTTAGTGAAGTTAGTAGAATAGATTTGAGTTTTGGCTAGAATAAGACTTTGGTAAAAAATGTGATGTTTGTTGTGGTAGGAATGTTTTGCAATAACATATTTTAAGGTTTGATTATGGTTAGTGTTTACAATATGTTCTTTGACCCTTGTTCTTGTGGATCAACATGTTTGGCCTATATATGAAATGCTGCATGAGCAATAAATTTCATAAACACTTTGATGAAGGAAATGGTCAATGTTATCTTTAATGTTGTTAAAAATGTTATTAAGAGTAGTGTGGGGTTTGAAAGGGTTTTGATAGTCTTTTTCAAAAGGATCTTGGAGATTTTATTGGTTATGCCTTGAATGTATGGGAGACAAGCTTAAGAACAAGAGGTAAGGTCCCGTTAAGAGCTTAATAAGCCCTAGGTCAACTGATTTGAGGACTCCTTTTTAGATTTTAAATCAAGCCTCTAAACCTAGGTGCTGCTTCTTTGGACTTCATACTTTTAAATTTGGTTGATGATTATAAGCTGCTAACTTGGATTATCATTTATTGGATGCACATTGGAATTTTTTTCTTTAATGCGTAATCATGAAAGCTTGTTTCAGTTGCATTTTCATATTTTGTTTTAGCCTCACAATTTTGCTTTCTCACATTTGTTGCATTACATGCATCTTGGTTTTAGATGTTGCATCTTTTGGATTTAATTGGGTCTGATGAGAGTGAGAGAGAATGTAGTTTTATCTAGGCCTACTAAAGCTATTTTACATCTCTGGTTGACTTAGAATTATGTTTCAAAGAGAATCTACAACTTCACTAGATGTTTGATATTAGGTGTTTCAGACATCACTTGAGCACTTCTATGGATTAAAATATTTCAAATGTTGATCAATCATGTTAATGTTAATTAGGATCTTGAAAGTCTATAGGTATTTGATATTAGGTGTTTCATAAATCACTTGAGCACTTCCATGGATTAAAATATTTCAAATGTTGATTAATCATGTCAATGTTAATTAGCATCTTGAAAGTCTATATAATAGAAATAGAGGATGAGTAAACATAGTACAAGTTGAGAAAAAAACATTTTTAATGAGATTTAAGATTTTATTAAAAAAATGGTTTTGTGCAATTTTCAGTACTGACCAAAGATGGCATTTTGACTTCCAGAACATGCCACTTATATATTTTCATGGATTTGTGAACTCAAGCAACTCTTGAAATCCAATTCCAACATGAACCAATGTCAACACACATTTTGTGACCACTCATTTGAAATTTTTTTTGGTCTTCCGAGTTAGTATGAAATAATTACAGTCCAAAAATAAATATATAACTTCAAAGTCTCCTAAGCCTCTAGTTAGCTTTCTAACATCAAAAAGTAGTTAAATCTTTTGGAATTAAGTTAGCACCATAGCATCAGAAGGTAGTTAAATCATTTGCCTTGTTTTAACGTAAAGGAAATTACAAATCGAATTTTCTTTTTTCTCAAGTAATCTCTCATTTACAAAGTTCACATGTCCTTCACCAAGTTTGTTTTTAAAATTTGCCCCCAGTTTTTTAGGCGAAGTGTTCAAAGTTATGTCTATTTGGCATTCAGAATTTACAAACTTGAATCTTGAATCTTCGTGGAGAAGCCAAAACCTTATCATCCCTTTATACAAACTTGGGTTCTAAAATGCCCCCAGAGAGCTTCCGCTCATTTTCCAAGACGTTACCCAAAAGTCAGATCAATTATAAAAGTCACCAACAAATTAGTTAGTTCTGTATAAATCCATTTGCAAGTAGATTATATACAAATCTATGGGATAGCACAATTGATAAGATTGTGTGCATACTTTTTTTGGTTAGGGGAGGTTATGAATTCGAGTTTTGTGTTTTGGAGTTGTGATTTAGCATCTTTACCATTTTAGTAATAGTAAAATATTGATGAGTTTTTAGTTTAAAAAAAGACAAAGTATATAGCTAGAATTTCTTTTCAAAATACAGCCTTCAATCACTGCCTCTACTTCATTGTAACATTGGAATAAAATGTAAAGAGCAACAAATTTCTCCTTTGGTTGCTGGACCCACTTAACATTCATTGCATATCCCAATTCATCTTCCTGAACTCCTCGCTTTCTATACATTTTAAGTGTTAGAGTAAAAGCACAAAAATGCAGAAGATAACTTTAGACCAAAATCGTTGATTGGAGAGGGAAAAATGGTGGTGCTTCAGCCATTAAAAAGCTGGTTTCCATGGGTTTGAGGTTGAAGCACGAAAATGTAGTGGAACTGGTTGGGTTAATGGGAGCTTGCGAGTGCTTGCTTATGAGTTTGCAACCATGGGATTGCTTAATGAAATCCTTCCTTGTAAGAAAGGTGTGAAAGGAGCACAACCAGGTCCAATTCTTTCTTACTTGGATGCAGACAGTAAGAATTATAATAGGTGCTGCAAAAGGGATTGAGTACTTCCATGAGAAGGCACAACTACCTATCATTCTAGCAAAGTCTTACTTTTCTACGACTGTATAACAAACACAGTGATATTACTCTAGTAATGTTTATGTTTGTCTTACTTTGTGAAGACAGTAGAACAAAGTTGATTTGGACTATTTTGTCATCATCATTGGAATTCAGCTATATAATCATTGAAATTCAGTAATATAATTGTTAGTAAAAACATTGTTTTTGTTTTCTTAAATTATATTTTTAAATACATAAACTAACTCAATAACCTAAAAAAACCAACGTTATGTACATTTAACAATTCAAATCTGCAATTTCAAAAAAAAATTAACCCAAAAATATAACCTAAAATAATAAAAAACTTAACGCATTAAGACTACCTCATTTTTTTGATCATTCAAACCAAACTCCTTTTTTGGTCATTCAAACCAAACTCCTGATATGTCAGCACGACTTCATTCCACTCGTGTACATGCTCCAGAATATGCGATGAAAGGGAGGGAAAAGAGTGAAAGGGAGGGAAAAGAGTGATGTTTACAGATTTGGCAGTGTCCACCTTGAGCTATTGATCTACATAAAACTAGTTGATCACACGAAGCCGTGTGACCAACATAGCCTTGTGACATGGGCAACCGTGGACTTATCAAAGACAAAGTGAAGAAATATGTGGATTTAAGGCTGAAAGATTTTCACCTTAAAATATAGTTATCAAGTTTGAATTTGAATTCCGTATGATACAATAAAAATTGGGATGATTTTTTTTTACATAAGAATAAATTAGAGAGTAAATATCTCAAAGATTAGATATATATGTTTTCATTCTAGTTAATTTGAGTACATATTCAACTCAGAGCCATGCATTCTATGCATTTTCATCCTCATCCACTTTGAAATTTGAATAACTCTCCTCTTCGTTTTGTCAACCACTCATTATCACTTGACTACCCCTTAGCCTTATCCCTAGAGATTGACTCTCACTTCAAAGATAATAAAACATTTCAAACTAGAGGCTTAACTTCATCTGAATCATTAAATGTTTAAGAAAAAATTGATACTTATGATATGATAAATTATTATTCATGAAAGTAGACTTATTCTAGAAGTTTACTTATGATGAAAGATGAGGACAACGAGTGAAGTTAGGGATGAAGATCACATGGAGATATTGTGGAGATAGTTATGAAGATGGTTATGCTATATTGGACATCTTGTTATGAGCACCTCAATTCTATATTATGAGGCCTCTCGAATGTATTAGTGCGAGAGAGATGTATTATTATTATTATTGTACATTAATAAAAATGTGATTTTGTGAGTATATTGTTGTTCTTATGATGATTTCCGCATGTTAATATTTGTTCCCTGTTGTTTTTGAAACCAACAAATATTTGGAAATTCTAAAAGAGACTTTCATCTCAAAAGATTTGTCTATTTTAAAACCAAGAGGAAAATTACATCCTAGACCACTACAGATTCAAACAACATTACAAAATCCGATAATTCTCTAGATTCCTTTTCAATAACAATTCAATTAGATGGATTTCTAACTCCATAACTTTTCACATAGTATGTATTCGAGAGTGACAATGACATTCTAATCAAAGGTCTATCCACTAGCGAACCATCAACATATCTAAGTTCTCCATTTGGTCAGTCGAGATAGATAGACCCTTTTGAAACTACTCGAGCTCTCTGAAATGATATGGAGTAGAACTAGAAGACCCAATATACACATAACTATGATTCTAGTATTAGCAGAGAAAATTCAGAGAGAGATATAGACCTTTCATCTTTGAAGAAGGTTTTGTTAGATATTGTGTTCAAAATAGACGAGAATCTAGAAGGTGTCCACAACCACTTCTTATTGTTTGAGCAAACAAATGCTAGATCAATGATAGTTGAATTTTGATTGAGTTATCAACTATTGAAAAATATCACTTCATTTTTTTTCCAACTTTCACACGTTCCAATCCCATCGAATTGCACTGAACTATTCAGATTCGAATCAAATTATTGATTTTTTTTGTATCTTTTGCCCTGATTTGGAAGAATGTGGCAACTATGCCTTAAAGTAATGGCAATGTAGAAGCAAGACTGATCATTGAACTGCTCAACTCTAGAAATTGGAATCGGACAAAAAACAAAAACAAAATCAGACCACAAAACCAATAGACCAAAAAATACCTAAAATATTCAAATTCTGAAAAAAAAAATTCATGTACATCCATGTGAATCCAAACCATTGTACAAAAATATGAAAATTTTCTCATGTATATAGAAAGTAAGGCTGCATATAACCAAAATAGTACCAAGTGAAATCCATATCTGAACCAAAATACATCAACAAAGAGGCTCTAAATGGCCTATAGAGTGACATTTTCCCAAGAAATTATGAAAATAAACCCTTGAATTAGCTCCAAATTAGCATGTTATTGCTTAAACTCTTGCTAAGGAAAAGTCCCGCTCTGCAAGGGAGAGCTTGGGGCAATGCATAGGAAATCCTCCCACTGCCAAATTAGCGGCTTTACCTCTACTCTTCTAGGTTAGGGTTTCTAACTTAAGGAGGGTTTTCCTAGGTCTTATCGTTGCAATTAGGATGGTTGAGGACAAAGACTTAGGTTGACTAAGGTTGATTTCTCTCAAGATAAGCAAGAAAGTCTATGCCAAGTAAATGTTAGGATGATAAAGCTTGCTTGCAAGGATATTCAATAAATCAAAAGCCAATGACATGCAAAGTATGATATTCGAGGTACAAAGAATATTGCAACGTGTAATTCGTTTCACCTTCGTACAAGCATATCAATTATAAAACACTTATTATAAATAACCAATGAGCAAAGAAAAGCAATTCCAATGTGAAGTGTGCAAGCCACAATTATTAGTGCGGCATGTGTTCCATTTACAAGTCTACTTTGTGGATTGTTATTATCATTCAATGGAGTAAAGCATGCTTCCTTATGAGTGCAATTGTTGATGGAAAATCAACAGATACTAATGATTAATTATGTGGTAGAGCAAGCAAGTACTAATACTAGCAAAAAATGAACTTTATTAAAAAATCATTCATCATAAATGCGTTATTCAATGATGTATGTACAATATGCATGTGTATCAATAGAGGCTACCACATCTAATTCATAGGATATGCATTAAACAAACACCTTGAAACAATGAATGTGACTTCAAATGGTGACCTAAACCCCAATCACTTTAATCGGCCTGCAAGACAGTAGACAATAAATGATAATGTACCAATTATGTGGGTCATTTGAGGCACTTGGTACAAGGGTATGAATATCAGGTCCAAACAAGGTATTAATACGTTCAAGTGCTATCATAAAGACAAGGTAACATTCACAATCCTTCATTGTAGGTTAGACACAGAGACCGTCCCACCAGATGACATAAAATATGTAACATTGTGAGGTTTAGGTAGGTCGTTGGAGAGGATTTGTGGTGGACAAAATTGCAATCATTCGATCATGAAACAATACATGTAAAGAACCTATGGAACACAGTCACAAGAACCAACCTTCTTGTTGATATACCCCACATACTTTGACAATTCAGAAAGTGGGAAAAATGACAACAAGGATGAAGGGTCGATTGGGCTCTTTGAGAAGGTCGTTGGACTACTTGCTATGTCGATTTAGAGGAAGGAGTCACTTAGAACAAGGCACAATCCAAACCCCGATCAAGGGATCTATAATGTTGTAGCTTCAAGATTTCATCCACACATGTATACATGGAGATTTCAGAGATGAGACAACAAAAGTAATTCTCTGAATTACGCGTTAGGGTTAGAATAAGTAGGTTAGACTTGATAAAACAATGAAATTTTACCCTAGGGTTTGATAGGGTAAGGATAGGAAATAAGAGAGACACTTAAAAACCTCAATTGCTAGCAACAAATGCAAAATGATGGATCAACCAACAAAAAATCAGAGAAATATATGCAATGAATATTAAATAAAACAAAAAAAGGGATAAAATCATTTTTTGGTCTTATGATGGGTGAAGAAAAAATAGAAGACCAATTCCTTGGAGGGATTATGGGGTCACTAATTCACATCCAAGTGAAGGCTAGGGTTTAATATATGGTAGTGTTGATGGCACCTAGAGGATTTCCCCTCAAGCGCTACCTAGGGTTAGGAGGTTCCCTTCAAGGTTGGATGGGAGGACCAGTCTATGGAAGAGCCTTTCCTGGTACTAGCAAGGTGAAATCAAAGGCTAACCAAGCAAAAGGAAAGAGCCACTAGAATTCCTACCTTACTGCATGAACAAAGAACTTTAATGATCAAAGGGGTAAGGTTAGAGAACTTACCTTGAGAACCCTTCCAAGTGGAACATTTCACCCTTCTTTGGCCTTGTAGTAGCCTTTTTCTTCCAAGAAACCTCTAAGAGTGCTTATCTAACCCTTGAACAATAACTATACATTGACAAAGACATAAATAGATACTCAAAATAGCTCTTAAACCAAACTTCTCATTAATCTCCAATGATTTGAAATGGAGGAGTCTTCCTTTTATAAGTGAATATCCTCCTCAAATACAACACAAAACCATGTGCTAGATCAAAAACATGATATCCAAAACCATTAGCCCGATATAACCATGGGAAAACACACAAATAATAAAATACATCCCATAATATCCTCACAAAGTGAAATGACCTTCTAGAAGAGGTCAAAGTACAATGAATAAGCCACAAGTATGGAAAAAATAGGGACTAAGAGAGGTGCACCCCTCAAAAGAGATTCCCTCATCCAAGGGAATGGTCCATAGTCAAGTCAAATGATCCAATAGCTCCAACGTCCTCTAACAAGAATTCTCAATCAAAGGAATAGTCAACATGTAGAATAACCTCTTCAAAACCCTCACACATGTGAGCCGTCCAAGCATACAAGTCATCTCAAGAGGAACGTGTGGGATCATCAAGGAAAGCGCTCCTCAAGTAATGGTCCAATAAATATGCCACATCAACATGGGGGCTAAGTAACCATGTGCAACCACCCCTGTAATGTGTAATCACCCTCTCAAATGAATTAAATACCCCCCATGTGTGGTCCAAGGGGAGTAAATAATGCATGAGCATGCATGCAACATCCAACTAAGCAAGGAGGATGCATACAAATGGTCCATGTGGAATGTGTGATGACATGTCATCCCTTTCATGTCCCGATTCACTATCACTTGTCCCAATGGAGTGACACATATCTCGATGCGATACATAGATCCCAAGGAAAATATCATATATTATAATGTTTGTAGATATGTCCATATATGTGTACATGGATCCCAAGGTAATATCAAGGATCCCAAGGTAGTGTCACAGATCTCGAGGCATGGTACACATATCCCAATGCACAATACTCACTTGAAGTGATGGGTTTAGCCTCTTAGCAAGCCATTAATTGGTATCACCTGGTGACATCTCTTAGCACAACATAATAAAGGGGGTTAGTTTTAATACTTGCCTAAGTCTTACTAACGGGAACACCATTGATTATACATGCATCAATTCCTAAGACAACCCATATTTCCTAAGTACCTAGATGAAAGATAAGTATCAATGAGTGATAATGACAAAAGGGAAGGGGGAATGAGTTCATGTGATGACCCTCAAATTCTTAGACATGAACATGTCTTATTATTCGTTTATTCATTAATATATCCTTATTTAGCTAGGATTTTTACACATAATATCCTTCTAGAGGGAGCTTAGCATTGAGTTACCATCCTCGACACTGTTTCTTACTACCCCTTTAAGTCTTTTTCTTTAAATGTTCAGTTTATCGAACAAGTCCCTTTTATTTAGATATTGATGGACAAACCATGGATTAGGGACATTGGCCTCATAATGAGGGGGCATTGCTCAAGATTTATAGTTGGCTTATAACTTTATCTCTTCACCTCTCAGCCTTAGTGGCTTTATTGATTCATGATTTAATTTGACCTTTCCTTTTGAATTTTGATATATCATACATGACAATTTGTAATTTTTATATGGATGGAATGAATACCAATGGGGAGGTGGAAAATATTTAGTATGGTTGGGATGTGAACACTTCTATATAGCTTAAGCACCTAGTAGTACATGTTAACATGATAAATGACACACTTCTAACAAAAAACATGTTCCCCAAGGTACTATGAGGCAAGTGATAAAACCTTGTAATGTTATGAAATTCCACTAGATGATTGTTAGGTTTTTACCACTTTATGACGAGCTAAGAAGTTATATCATCATGTCCAAATATGTATTCATACACGGAATGTCAAATGAAGCAAACTTGAACCATACTATACCATACCACAATGCATCTGTCATATGAGGAACGAGGATGAAAGTGAGCTGTACCACAACTGAGCTATCACAATCATGTATCTGGTGGAGAATACTTTGTCAGGATATTTTGAAGGTGAGCATGACACCTCATTCAAGCAACAACTTGAAACCCTTGCTAGGGTATCCAAAAAGCTATCACCCTTGAGGGGATGACACCTGACTCCTACTTAGGGACATGCACTCTATGGGAGAGTGTATGGGAAATTTTGAATATTTGTAGACTTGTGACCTACACACCATAGAACTCGACAAACAACATAAAATTTGGGGCAAATATACCACCCCAGTTAGAAATAAAAAAACTACTTTGCGGAAATGAAAAATTTTCACTAAGTTTGAGCAATGAAAGTAAAACATGGAAAACACATGCAAGAAATTAATCTAAGGAAAAGAAGACACATCAAGAAAATCAAGAAATGCATGAAAGAAAACATGTGAATAAAAGGAAAACATGCATGGAAAGAAAAATTCACTCGAAGGAAAATAAATTGCATCAAGAAAATCAAGAAACACATGAAAGTAAACGCACGAATAAAAGGTAATCATGCATGGAAAGAAAACTGCACTCTAATTGCTACTCAAAGAGATTATTCATGCTAAAATTTGAAAGAGTGGCTAATTCAAAGTATGTTTAGTGAAATCACAAAGCCAATGCAACCATATTATGATATCTTTGTCCTTGGGAAACCCATCCATGTGTTAAAGAAATAAATGGATCGAGTTTCAAGGTAGGATGATGGTCTTGAAGCTCACACTTGAGACCTAACTTCAACTGGAAAGTGGTATCACAATTCTTCTCAATCCAATAACACACGAGGCTAATGTAGTCAAAAGGTAAAGGTAGCTCCAACTATGAGTATAGTATCATCTCCTTGTTTCCCATGGTCAAGGGAAAAAAATCACCAGTATGATCTAAGGTTAATCTCTCTTTCTCATAAGATCCTCTCAAAGGTTGATTATGCAATTCTTCCAAGTGACTAGTATTATTTCGAACTTCATCCTCATTTTTCATAACCTTAGGTACTATAGAGAAAGCTAGGATTGCATTACTACTCAAGTATTCTCCCATCATGTACATAGATTCATTCCTAGGTTGAACGTGATCTTCAACATGATATCTTCTATACTTTTCCCTATCCAACCTCATGAGAGTGCCATCATGCAAGGGAATAGTAGCATATGAAAAGTCCATCTGTAAAGATCCCCTTAAGTGAGCAACAAAATTCCTTGACAAAATCACCCCTTAGGAGTCTGGGATGTCTATGACAACATCATCTATGAGAATTGTGACATCTAGATACAGACTTAATCTTATAGACAAATTCTTTATCACATCAAGGAATTGTACCTCTCTCCTATCCATGGTACAAATGCTCCGGTAAGGTCTTGTTACCTTGAGGACTAATTGTTGAGTAATAGTCATAGGCATACCATTAGATGAAGCATCAAAATCTAACATACAATTGTGCAAATAATAGGCTACCTACCTGCAAGGATATATAAAATGTGCGATGATATCTGTTCAATCCTCCTTGGTCCATAGTTTTCAAAATAAAAGGTGTGTCATTAGAGGGTTCCTCCTTTGCTTCACCTCATCCTAAGGATTCCTTGACTTTATTCCTTTGTTATGGAATCATGATAAATTCCATGAAAGGGATGTTTATATGGGACTTGGAAAAGTAAGCATTCATATCAATATTGATGTCCTCACAAGTATCTCTTGACATATCAAAAACACTGGTTGAATTTTTTTCTTACTGAGTAAGTTGTTCTCTTTGCAAGATCACTTTGGGTTGTGGATCTAGGGCCTTCTGTGGTTGAGGACTAGAAACACTTAGTAGGGTTGGAGTATTTTGGGGTTGAGGTTGAACTTGTTTACCCCTTCTTTGATATGTGTTCCAATCCTTCTCTCATATTCTCCTTTTTATCTCTTCCTGAGTGGGTTTAGGGGCTAAGTCTCTAGAGATAGTGGCTTGGTCAAGGTCCTTCACCCCTTTAACTTGCTCACTATAATACTTAGAGATCATATTGATCATATCATTAATGTCATTGACATAATTTATCGAATTCTCCAACCCATCCTTGTAAATATCATTTTCTAATCTAGCAACTTCTTGGGAAAACAAACAAGTTTCCTACTTATGTAGAAAGTTACATGGGTTACACCATGGAAGTGGCTCTTCTTCTACCACATTTTTGTCCTCTAAAAGGTTGGTCAAATTCTGATCTTGGTCATGTTGGGGTTGTTTATGTCTATCCCAACCACCTCTCCCTCTTGATTGGAACCTATTCTATTGGGCGTGCCTCTCTAGGTGGAATATCTTGTTATGCATAGTCTGATTTCACTGATGGAGGGTTTCAGTTTGTTTGGAAAACTTGGCCTCCATTCTCTTCATGAAATCACCTAGGAAGGTTAACATCTCATTCTCATAACTAGTTGTGTTAATGATATTCTTTTTAGGCTTGCTCTTAGTCCTAGAGGAGCTAGCCTGGTTGATTCTTCTGAGGGTAGTCATATTTATCTAAATTTTGATGACACCTGTTGGGTAGCTGTAAGGTTCTAGGGATATTGTTGTCTCAGGTGAAAAGATACCCACCAAATGAATCTAGGTAGTATATGAGATTTGCTTGCTCTAGGGCATCGATATTCTAATTTAACTTCTAGATAATATGGGTAAATTTGTTGTTGAATTCCTCCATGGTTTCATTCTCATTTTTCTTGGCCATAGTGAGGGAAACCAAGAGATATATGTTGTCCTTATTATCATCCCATACATGAAGAAATGCATTCTATAGCTCATTCACATTATTAATAATATTGTTAGGAAAATATATGAACCAATATGAGGCATCATCTTCTAAGGATAGAACAAATAATATCATCTTGACATCCTCATGTCTTGAACCAAACTTGACAATGAAGGTTTTAAATTTTTTCCAATGATCTACTATTGACACAAAATTATTTCTTTGAAAACTTGGCAATTTCTCAATGGCCATATCGGGAATATCATGGGGATAACCTTGAATGTTGGCAAATTTAAAAGTCCTATTCATCTCATTGAACCAATCACCCATGACTTCGGTTGGTTGAGCACTAGCACTCTAAAAAAGGTATCAAATATCTTCAACAATGGGAGAGTCTAGGTAATCTTGAAATACAAGAGATTCCTTGACCTTACATATTTGGTAGTGAAAGTACTTGTCAGGCACATGGATCAAAGGAAGGGTGCCTTGAGAGGATCGCCTCGTGGAATATCTTTTTGGCATAGGATCAGAATGTGGAGTGGCTAGAAGAATTTATGAAAAACTCATCAAAATGAATCCAAAAGATCTTAACTTGGGGAATGGACTTTCTCCCCAACAGCGGTGCCAAAAATGTTTCCGCTCAATGTATCACCAAGGGAAATTACCTCCCTACGAGGGATATCTTAGGGCAACAAACATGCAAGATTCCTTTTGTCACCTCAATAGCCTTGCATCTACTCTTTTAGGATACAGATTCTAAATTAAGGAGGGTATTCCTAGGTCTTATCATTGCAATTAGGACATATGAGGACAAAGACTTAGGTTGACTAAGGTTTATTTCTCTCAAGATAAGCAAGAAAGTCTATGCCAAGTAAATGCTAGGATGATAAATCTTTCTTGCAAGGATATTCAATAAATCAAAAGCGAATTCCATGGAAAGTATGATATTTAAGGTATAAGGACTATTACAACATGTAATTCATTTCACCTTCGTAAGAGAATATATATTATAAACCACTTATCACAAATAACCAATGAGAAAAGAAAATAATTTCCAATGTGAAATTTGCAAGCCACAATTATTAGTGCAACATGTGTTCCATTTACAAGCCTACTTTGTGGAATATTAATATCATTCAATGGAGTAAAGTGTGCTTCCATATGAGTGCAATTGCTGATTGAAAATCAACACAAACTAATGATTAATTTTGTGGTAGAAAAAGCAAGGATGAACACTTGTAGAAATTGAACTTATTCAACAATAGTTCATCATTAATGTGTTATTCAATGTTGTAGGTACAATATGCACATGTATCAGTAGAGGATACCACATATAATTCATAGGATATGCATTAAACAAAACACCTTGAAACAATGAATGTGTCCTCAAATGGTGACCTAAACACCAATCACTGTAATCGGTCCACAAGATGAAAAAAAATAAATGATAATGTACCAATTCTGTGGGTCGTTTGAGGCACTTGGTATAGGGGTACGAAGATCAGATCCAAAAAAGGTACTAATACATTTGAGTGCTATCACAATGACAAAGTAGCATTCACAATCCTTCGCTGTATGTCAGACACAAATATTGGCCCACTAGATAAAATCAAATAGGTAACGCTGTGAGGTTTAGGTAGGTCATTGGAGAAGATTTGTGGTTGATAGACTTGGAACCATTCAATCATGCAACAATACATGCAAACAACCTTTGGAAGATAGTCACAAGAACCAACCTGCTTGCTGATATACCCTGCAAACTTTGATAGTTTATATAGTGGGAAAAGGGATAGAAGTGAAGAAGGGAAGATTGGGATCTTTGAGAGGGTCATTGGACTAATTGTTGTGTCTATTTAGAGGTTGTAATCACTAGGAACAAGGCACACTCCAAATCCTAATCAAGGGATCTATAACATTGCAACTTCAATATTTCACCCACACAAGTATACATAGAGATTTCAGAGATACCCACACAAGTATACATAGAGATTTCAGAGATGGGAGAAACATAATTCTTTGAGTTATGAGGTTAGGGATGAAATAAGTAGGTTAGACATGATAAAACAATGCAATATACCCATAGGGTTTGATAGGGTAAGGATAGGGAAGAAGAGAGATAATTTGAAACCCTCAATTTCTAGCAAAAGATGCGAAGTGTTGGATCCATCTATAGCAAATAAGATAAAGATATGAAATGAAGCTCAATTAAAACAAAAAAGGGATGAAATCCTTTTTTGGTTTTAGGATGGTTGACGACAAAATGTAATACCAGTGCCTTGGAGGGCTTATAGGGTCACTAATTCACATCCAAGTGAAGGCTAGGGTTTAAGATAGGGTAGTTTTGATGACACTCAAAGGATTTCCCCTCAAGCGCTACATAGGGTTATAATGTTCCCTTCAAGGTTTGATGGGAGGATCAGTCCATGGGGGAGCCTTTCTCGGTACTATTGATGTGAACTAAAAGGATAGCCAAGAAAAAGGATATAGCCACTAGACATACTACCTTAATGCATAAACAAAGAACTTTAATGATTAAAGGGGGAAGGTTAGATAACTTACCTTAAGAACCCTTCCAAGTGGAGCATTTGACCCTTCTTTGGCCTTGTGGTAGCCTTTGTTTCAAAGAAACCTGTAAGAGTGCTTATCTAACCCTTGAACACTAACTAGACATTCACAAAGAGAGAAATAGATACTCAAAAGAATTCTTAATCCAAGCTTCTCATTAATCTCCAACAATTTGAAATGGAGGAGGAGTTTTCCTTTTATAAGTGAAGATCCTCCTCAAATAAAATACAAAACCATGTGATTGATCAAAACCATGAGCTCCAAAACCATTAGCATGATGAAACCATGGGAAAATACAAAAATAATAAAATACATCCAATAATATCCTCACAAAGTGAAATGACCTTCTAGAAGAGGTCAAGGTACAATGAAGAAGCCACACATGTGGACAAAAATAGGGGCTAAGAGAGGTGTGCCCTTCAAAATTGATTCCCATGTCTAAGGGAATGGTCCATATTCCATTAAATGGTCCAATAGATACAACGTTCTCTAACAAGCCTCCCGAACCAACAAAATAGTCCAAATGTAGAATAACCTCCTCAAAACCATCACATGTGTGACTCATCCAAGCATAAAAGTCATCTCAAGAGGGACACGTGGGATCATCAAGGCAAGCACTCCTCAAGTAATCATCCAATAAATATGCCACATCATCATGGGGTCCAAGTAACCATGTGTAACAACCCCTGTAATGTGTAATCACCCTCTCAAATGCATTAAATACCCCCAACATGTGGTCCAAGGGGAGTAAAGAATACATGAGCATGCATGCAACACCAACATAATCAAGGATGAGGCATATAAATGGACCATGTGGCATGTGTGATGACATGGCATCCCTGTCATGGACTGATGCACTGTAATGGATCCCAATGCAGTGACACATATCTCTATGCAATACACAAATCCCAATGTTTGTAGATGTGGCCATATATAAGTAAATAGATCCCAACACAACATCACAGATCCCAAGGTGGTGTCATGGATCTCGAGGCATGGTACACATATCCCAATGCACAATACCCACTTGAAGTGATGGGTCCAACCTCTTAGCAAGCCATTAATTGGTAGCACCCAGTGACATTGATTAGCACAACACAACAAAGGGGGCTAGTTTTAATACTTTCCTAAGTATTACCAAGGGGAACAACATTGACTCTTATACATGCATCAATTCCTAGGACAACCCATATTACCTAAGCACCTAGGTGAAAGATAAGCAATAATGAGTAGTAATGATTAAACAGAAGCCCGAGGAATGAGTTCATGTGATGACTCTTAAAGTCTTAGACATGCAAAGTCTTATTATTCATTTATTCATTCATCTAGCCTTATTTAGCTAGGATTTTCACACATAATAGCCTTCTAGATGGAGCTTAGAATTGAGTTACCATCCTCGACATTATTTCTTACTACCCCTTTAAGCCTTTTTCTTTAAATGTTTAGTTTATTGAACAAGTCCCTTTTATTTAGATATTCATAGACAAACTAGAGAATAGGGGCATTATCCTCATAGTGAGGAGGCATTGCTCAAACTTTATATTTGGATTTTAACTTTATCTCTTCACCTCTTATCCTTAATGGATTTATTGATTCAGGCTTTAATTTAACCTTTCCTTTCGACCTTTGAGAAATCATACACGATAGTATGCAATTTTTGTATTGATTGAATGAATAACATTAGGGAGGTGGAAAATGGTTAGTATGGTTTGGATGTGGTCAACACTATCTATCCTAAGCACCAAATAGTACAAGTTAACCCAAGAAATGACACACTTTAAATAGAAAAAATGTTCCCCAAGGTACTACAAGGTAAGTAATATAACCATGTAATGTTATGAAATTCCACTGGATGATCGTTAGGTGCTTACCACTTTATGACAAGATAATAAGTTATATCATCATGTCCAAATATGTATTTATACATGGAATGTCAAATGAAGCAAACTAGAACCATACTATACCATACCATAGTGCATTTTTCATATGAGGAGTGGGGATGAAAGTGAGCTACACCAAAGTTGAGCTAGCACGATCATGTATCAGGTGGAGATTAAGAGGAACTCTATTTGGATCTGGCGAAGATGAGGATGATACCTAATGCAAGCAACAAAATGACATGATTTCTAGGGTATCCAAAACATTTTCACCCTTGAGGGGGTAACATCTAACTCCTACTCGGGGACATGCACTCTATGGAAGAGTGTATGAGATCAACTTAAGAATCTCTGCAGGCTTGTGACCTACACACCATAAAACTCATAAAACAACGTAAAATTTGTGGCAAATCTACCACCCTAGTTAGAAATAAAAAAAATCTGTTGTGGAAATGAAATTTTTTCACTAAGTCTGAACAATGAAAGTAAGGCATGAAAAAAAGTGCAAGAAATTAGTCTAAGGAAAAGGAAATGCATTAGGAAAATCAAGAAATTGATGAAAGAAAACACACAAAAGAAAGGAAAACATGCATGGAAAGAAAACTACACTCTAACTACTGCTCAAAGAATTTATTCATGCCAAAATATACAAGAGTAGCTAATGCAAAGTATGTTTAGTGAAATCACAAATCCAATGCAACCATCTAATGAGGCCTTCGTCCTTGGGAAACTCATCGACGTGCTGTAAAAATAAATGGATCGAGGAAGGATGAAATATAGAAGGTAAGACATAAAGTTTCAAGGTAGGATGATGGTCTTGAAGAACACACTTGAGACCTAACTTCAACTGGAAAGTGGTATCACAATTCTTCTCAATCCAATAACGTAGGGCGATAATGTAATCATAAGGTAAAGGTGGCTCCAAATGCGGGTATAGTAGCATTTTATTGTTTCCCACTGTCAAGGGGAAACAATCATTAGTACAATCTAAGGTTGATATCTCTTGCTCATAACATCCTCTCAAAGGTTGATCATGAAATCATTACAAGTGACCAGTCTTATTTAAAACTTCATTCTCAACTTCCATAACCTCAGGTACTACAGAGAAAGCCAGGATTGTGATATTACTCAAGTCTTCTCCCATCATGTTCACACATTGATTCCCAGGTTGAACAGGATATTGAACACAATATCTTGTATACATTTCCCTATCCAACCTCATGGGAGTGCCATAACGAAGGGAAGTAATAGCATATGAGCAGTCCATATGTAAATATCCTTCTATGTGAGGAACAAACTTCCTTGAAAAAAGAATGCCCCAGAAATCTGGTATGTCGATGACAACAACATCTATGACAATCACGACATACAAATACATACTTAATCTTAGAGCCAAATTCTTTATCACACTAAATACATGTACCTCTCTCTTATCCATGGCACAAATGTTTTGGTAAGGTCTTGTTACCTTGAGGCCTAATTTTTGCATAACATTCATAGGCATAACATTAGCTCAAGCAAAATAATCCAACATACAATTGTGCAATAATAGGGTACCTACCTATAAGGATATATAAAATGGGTGATGATCTCTCTTCAATCCTCCTTGGTCCATAGTTTTCAAAATCAAAGTTGTGTCATCAGAGGGTTCTTCCTTTTCTTCACCTAATCCAAAGGCTTCCTTGACTTTCTTCCTTTGTGATGGAATATTGAGAAAATCCATGAAAGGGATGTTTATATGGGACTTGGAAAAGTAATCATTTACATCAATATTGATGTCCTCACAAGTAGCTCTTGACATATCAAAAACACAAGTTGAATTCTTCGCTAACTGAGTAGCATGTTCTCTTTGCAAGATCACTTTGGGTTGTAGATCTGGGGCCTTCTATGGTTGGGGACTAGAAACACTATTGGCAGGAAAATCTATGAACCAATTTGTGGTATCATCTTTTAAGGATAGGGAAAATAATTCATTTTTTCATCCTCATTTCTTGAACCAAACTTGTCAGTCAAGGTTTTAAACTTTTTCCAATGATCAAATACCAACACAACATTATTTCCTTGAAAACTTGGCTATTTATTAATGGCCTTCTTGACAATATCATGGGGATAACCTTGAATGTTGGAAAATTTAAAAGTCCTATTTATCTTATTGAGCCAATCACCCATGATGACTTAGGTTGGTTGAACACTATCACTCTAAAAAAGGTACAATATATCTTCAATAATAGGAGAGTCTAGGTAATCTTGAAAGATGAGAGCTTCCTTGACCTTACCGATTCGATAATGAAAGTAATTTTTAGGTTTTTGGATCAAAGGAAGGGTGCCTTGAGAGGATCCCCTCAAGGAATATATTTTCAGCATGAGTTCGAAATGTGGAGTCACTAGATGAATTTATCCAAAACTCATCAAAATGAATCCAAAATATCTTAACTCAGTGAATGGACTTTCTCCTTTGCAACAACAAAAAAAACGTTACTAGTCAAAATCTCACCAAGGGAAAGTCCCACCCTGCGAGGAAGAGCTTGGAGCACGAACATGCAAGTCATGCACCGTCACCTCAACAACCTTGCATATACTCTTCTAGGCTAGGGTTTGTAACCTAAGGAGAGTCTTCCTAGGTCTTATCATTGCAATTAGGACGGGTGAGGACAAAGACTTAGGTTGACTAAGGTTGATTTATCTCAAGATAAGCAAGATAGTCTAAGACAAGTAAATGCTAGGATGATAAAGATTGATTGCAAAGATATTCAATAAATCAAAACACGAGAACATGAAAATTATGATATTCAAGGTACAACCGTACAAGGACTACTGCAACATGTAATTCATTTCACCTTCATAAGAGCATATCAATTGTAAACCACTTATTGTACATAACCAATGAGCATAGAAAAACAATTCCAATGTGAAGTGTGCAAGCCACAATTATTTGTGCAACATGTTTTCCATTTACAAGCCTACTTTGTGGACTATTATTACCATTCAATGGAGTAAAGTGTGCTTCCTTATGAGTGCAATTGTTGATGGAAAATCAACACATACTAATGATTAATTCTATGGTATAGCAAGCAAGTATTAAAACTAACAGAAATTGAATTGATTTAGTAGTCATTCATCATAAATGTGCTATTCAATGATACAGGTACAATATGCATGTGTATCAGCAGAGGATACCACATCTAATTCACAGGATATGCATTAAACAAACACATTGAAACAATGAACATTCCCTCAAATGGTGACCTAAACACCAATCACTGTAATCAATCCATAAGAAATCATACGATAATTGATAATGTACCAATTATGTGGGTTGTTTGAGGCACTTGGTACAAGGGTATGGATATCAAGTTCAAAAAAGGTATTAATACATTCCAGTGTTGTCACAAAGACAAGTTAACATTCACAATCCTTCACTGTAGGTCAGACACAAATATCAAACCACTAGATGACATAGAATAGGTAACGCTGTGAGGTTTAGGTAGGTCATTGGAGAGGATTTTTGGTGGACACACTTGCAACCATTCAATCATTCAACAATACAAGAAAAAAACCTCTAGAAGAAAATCACTAGAACCAAACTGCTTGTTGATATACCTTGTAGAATTTGACAGTTTAGATAGTGGGAAAAGGACAAAAAGGATGAAGGGTCGATTGGGATCTTTGAGAGCATCGTTGGAATACTTGTTGTGTCGACTTAGAGGCTAGAATCACTAGGAACAATGAACACTCCAAACCTTGATCGAGGGATCTATAATGTTGCGGCTTCAAGCTTTGATCCACATAAGTATACACATAGATTTTGAAGATGGGAAAACAAAAGTAATTCTCCAAGTTATGAGGTTAGGGTTGCAATAAGTAGGTTAGACTTGATAAAACAATGCAATCTTCCCCTAGGAGTTTATAGGGAAAGGATAAGAAATGAGAGTGACACTTTCAAACACTCAATTGCTAGTAAAATATGCAAAATGATGGATCAACCAACAAAAAATCAAATAACTGCATGCAATGAAGCTTAAATAAAACAAAAAAAGAAATAAAATTGTTTTTTGGTTTTAGGATGATTGAAGACAAAAGAGAAGACCAATTCTTTGGAGGGATTATGTGGTCACTACTTCACATCCAAGTGAAGGCTAGGGTTTAGGATAGGGTAGTGTTGATGGCCCTTGGAGCATTTCCCCTAAAACACTACCTAGGGTTAGAAGGTTTCCTTCAAGGTTGGATGAGAGGACCAGTCCATGGAGGAGCCTTTCTTGGTACTAGCAAGTTCAAATCAAAGGATAGACAAACAAAAGGACAAATAATTTATCTTGAGAACCCTTCCAAGTGGAGCATTTAACCCTTTTTTTTCCTTGTAGGAACCTTTTTATTCCAAGAAACCTATAAGATTTCTTATCTAACCCTTGAGCAATAACTAGACATTCACAAAGAGAGAAATAGACACTCAAAATAAATCTTTAGCCAAGCTTCTCATTAATCTCCAACAATTTGAAATTGAGGACAAATCTTCCTTTTATAGGTGAAACTCCTCCTCAAATACAATACAAAACCATTAGCACAATAAAACCATGGGAAAATATAAAATTAATAAAATAAATCCCATAATATCCTCACAAAGTTAAACGACCTTTTAGAGGAGGTCAAAGTACAATGAATAAGCCACATGTGTGGACAAAAATAGGGGCTAAGAGAGGTGCGACCCTCAAAAGTGATTCCCACATCCAAGGGAATGGTCCATAGTCAAGTGAAATAGTCCAATAGCTCCAACATCCTCTAACAAGCGTCCTCAATCGAAGGAATAGTCAACATGTACAATAACATCCTCAAAACCCTCACATGTATGAGCCGTCCAAGCATAGAAGTTATCTCAAGAGGCACGTAATGGTCTAATAAATATGCCACATCATCATGGGGTTCACGTAACCATGTGAAACCATTCCTGTAATGTGTAACCACCCTCTCAAACGCATTAAACAACCCCCACATGTGGTCCAAAGGGACTAAATAATGCATGAGAATACATGCAACATCTAACTGAACAAGGAGGATGCACATAAATGGTCCATGTGGAATGTGTGATGACATGTCGTCTTTGTCATGGCATGATGCATTGTCACAAATCCCAATGCAATGTCACATATCTCGATGCAGTACATAGATCCCAAGGAAAATGTCACAAACCTTAATGTTTGTAGATATGGCCATATATGAGTACATAGATCCCAAGATAGCATCATAGATCCCAATGAAGTGTCACAAATATTAAGGTACGATACATGTATCCCAATCCACTATACTCACTTGAAGTGATGGGTCTAGCTTCTTAGCAAGCCATTAATTGGTAGCACCCGGTGACATCTCTTAGCACAACATAAAAAATGGGGGTTAGTTTTAATACTTGCCTAAGTATTACCAAGGAGAACAACATTGACCCTTATACACACATCAATTCCTAGGAAAACCCATATTTCCTAAGTACCTAGGTGAAAGATAGGAAATAATGAGTAATAATGATGAAAGGGAAGGGGGAATAAGTTCACGTGATGACCCTCAAATTATTAAACATGCAAATGTCTTATTATTCATTTATTCATTCATTTAGCTTTATTTAGCTAGCATTTTTAAACATAATATCCTTTTAGAGGGAGCTTAGCATTGAGTTACCATCCTTGACACTATTTCTTACTACCCCTTTAAGCCTTTTTCTTTAAATGTTCAATTTATTAAACAAGTCCCTTTTATTTAGATATTCATAGAAAAACTAGGGACTAGGGGCATTGGCCTCATAATGAGGGGGCATTGCTCAAGATTTATATTTGGCTTTTAAATTTATCTCTTTAGCTGTTATCCTTAGTAGCTCTATTGATTCATGATTTAGTTCTACCTTTCCTTTTGACCTTTGAGAAATCATACATGACAAGAGGTAATTTTTATATGGATGGAGCGAATAAGACTGGGGAGGTGGAAAATGGTTAGTACAGTTGGGATGTGGACAATGCTATATATCCTAATCACCTAGTAGTATAGGTTAACAAGATAAATGACACACTTTTGACAGAAAATGTGTTCCCAAAGGTACTAGGAGGCTAGTAATAAGGCCATGTGATGTTATGAAATGCCACTAGATGATCGTTAGGTGTTTACCACTTTATGACGAGCTAATAATTTAATATCATCATGTCCAATTAGGTATTGATACATGGAATGCAAAATGAAGCAAATTAGAACCATACTATACCATACCATGTGGTGCATCTGTCATTTGAGGAGCAAGGATGAAAGTAAGCTACACCACAACTACGCTAGCACGATAATGTATCTGGTGGATATCAAGAGGAAATCTATATGGATCTGGTGAATATGAGCATGAAAACTCGTGCAAGCATCAAGATGACACCCTTGATAAGGTATCCAAAAAATTGTCACCCTTGAGGGGGTAACATAGCCCAAGAAACTCAACTCAAAAGCTCTCCAAATAATCCCTTCAATAAAATCTTCTAATTATCCCAACAAATTCTTCAAACAAACCCTTTAGTCAACACTCCAAATCAGCCCAACAATCTTAGCTCAAAAATTATATATTTCTCAAATTAATTGTGAATAAGATGGAGTGTGGGGACCTCTTTAAATATAATTAGGGGCCTAGTGTTAGGTTTAGTGTTTCACCTTTTATTTTATTGATATATATATTTTTAATAATTTGTGTTTTAGTGGTCCGCATCGCCAATTGTATGTCTCTACTGGCCCATTTAGTGTGGAACCGACAAGTTTTGGTATTTATGGTTGGTCAATTTTAGTACGGAACCAACCATTATCAGTTTGAAGCCTTCAACCAGATTGGTACGACATTGAAACTCACTGAACTGACCAATTTTTATGGAATTGGTCCAGTTTTGATAACATTGTGTGGAATATGCATGCATTGAAACTCAAAATGATACATCCTTATATGATGAACCAATGAGTACTTACATTTCAAAACAACCTTTAAATAATGAGACTATTTTGCATGGATGAATTGCACCCTCGAGATGCTCCATATATATATTTTCTTTTCTTGGACTTAAATAATTTAAGAGGTGTCCTGAGAAACATAATATAAAATGTTCATCTTTCACATATAATGAACAATTGGTGTGTTAATAAGGCTGGGTGGAATTTGATTGAACCTATGAGGAATCAATCCCCAAACACACTTTTAAAACCTTAAACACATTTCAGAACAAGGGCCAATACAAAATATAATTTGATATATTCTTTTGATTGAAATGGTACCCCGAGTAGGAATTTCACAAGACAAATGGTTTGGACAAATTTCCAAGGTTAATATATTGAGGTCCAAAACATTTTGAAGGTATATCAATTTCATTATAATATCAAACATGTAAACATTATTTCAAATATCATTAACGATACATTTCATTTTATTATTGATATTATTATTTTGATTGAAATGATATAAAATTACTTAATGCCTTCATATAGGTACTAGTGGGCACTGAAAACATGATTTATGTAAGTGAGTGAATTCGTTGCGACAATAGTTAGAAGCTGAAGTGTAGATGACACTAAACATGAATCAATTAAAGTGATGCAAGATCACAACGATGAAATTTTACAAATGCAACGACAAATCCAATATAAACAGTGTGGACCTGTTACCGCTCAACAAGAAAATGATTGATCCATTATAATTTTCCACTCTTATAATATTTGATGTGTTTTGAAAAAGATAAATGCCCAATGTTTAAAAAGGGGACCATTTAAAAAATGAAAATAATGTGATAATGTTCAATTTGAATAATATCTTTTATAAGAAAAATAACATATTTGTACAAGGAAATCCCCCCATCATATGTACTTGAGGGAACATTATAAAAACAAAGGGGAAAAATTTCTGAATAAAACCTAAATTGCCACATGTCAAGAGAATCAAGAAAGAGTAGTTGTGAGTAAATCTCTATAAATGTAATTTCTTTTGAGAGAAATTGATCCTTTTCCCCTTTGAGAATAGAGGTTATCTTGCTCTAAAGAGAAGCCACTACTGTCCCCCCCTTTACTATAAGCTATCTTTTATTTTTCAACGAGAGAAGCAATTACTAGCCCAAATTGTTTCTAGAGATTACTGTAAATTCTAACCTTGTACAATATCTACTGCAAACTGATATTCAAAAAAGAACAGAAAAGATACAATGGAAAATACAAACATTACACAAAGATTTTTCACCTGGAAACCCAAACCGGGAAAACCAACATATATTATATTGTAAACAATGTAACACAATGTATGAATATAATATATGCTGGTTTTCCCGGTTTGGGTTTCCAGGTGAAAAATCTCTGTGTAATGTTTGTATTTGCCATTGTATCTTTTCTGTTCTTTTTTGAATATCAGTTTGCAGTAG
>ML782440.1:411014-428229 GCA_009831015.1 Picea engelmannii | reverse complement strand
GTTTAATATGCAGGAATGTAAACCGGTTAAGGTTCCTATTCCTGTTGGTGTAAAGTTATCTGCGGATCAGTGTCCCAAGACACATGAAGAAGAGGAGGACATGTCTCATGTTCCATATGCGAGTGCAGTTGGCAGTTTGATGTGTGCAATGGTCTGTACTAGACCGAACATTGCACATGCAGTGGGAGTTTTGAGTAGGTATATGTCAAAACCAGGGAAGGAGCATTGGACAACAGTAAAAAGGGTTTTCAGGTATTTGCGTGGCACTGCTAGATATGGATTGTGCTACGAAGGAAGACTGAGATTGGACATAGTGGTTGATATACATGGCTTTGTGGATGCAGACTGGGATGGAGATTTGGATCATAGGAGATCTACAAGCGGGTATGTGTTTAACCTGTTTGGAGGAGCAATAAGTTGGATGAGCAAAAGACAGGCTGTAGTGGCACTTTCAACTACAAAATCTGAATACATGGCAGCCACTCATGCAAGTAAGGAAGCAGTATGGTTACAAAGATTGTGTTCAGGTATTGGGTTGGTACAAGAAGCTGTAAGGATAGAGTGTGACTAAGGTGTCGTCCCGGTGCAAAATTTTGTTTTTGGGGGCGCTGCCCCCGAACCCCCACGCGGGGGGCTCCGCCCCCCTCTAACCCCCCTGCGCGCCCGGCGCAGACGCTCTGACACTACTAGTCGTGCAAAGAATATAACACATACCCAACAATTACTATTGCAACTATTATTCAAGTACATGCTATTCTTGTTGTTTATGGCTATACTAGAAGGCAATGAAAATGGGTAGCTTTTGCTATAGATTACTCTCACTTCTGGTATTTGTTCTTGCTCTCTCTTGTTTTAGTATTTTTGTTGGTTTGGAATAAAGCTGTCACTTTTAGTCCTATTTGTAATCTTTCTAGGGAAAGATGTTAGTGATTTAGAATATACATAATAGTAATTATGTTAACTATTTCCTTTCTATTGCTTCTTTATATTTCTATTGGCTTTGTGTCTTTCTAGTTCTGTTATATAAGCCCAAGAACCTGAATTTGCATTCATATTTTTCATCTTGCTTATTATTTTAGTTGTGTTTTAATTTATTTAAGTTGAAAACCCTAAACAATGGATCGAGCCACAACCAGTAAAACCCTAAATCAATAATGGTTGCTAGGCCATAATTTAGATGAGTTCCCTACACCAAATAGGTTAAATTCGAATTGGGACTTTTTCCTAGGGAGAACTCCTACTATTGGAAATGGGAATTTTTCCCTAGCAAAAGGTCCCTAAGGAAATGTTGAGTTTTAGGTTGGAAAGCTTTGGTTATATGGGAATTTGAATAGCCATCGAGTCTGAGGGATTTTCTAGGATGCATTTTTTCTTGTTAAAGGTGTTTTTTGTCATAATTACATAGGTTTTTGATGACTAAGTTGTTGTGAACAATGGATTTTTGTCCCAGGTGATGGTGGAATTGGGCATGAAGATAGCTACCAGTATGGGTTTTCTTTTTGTAGACTTGGTGGGAAATGGAACCATCGATTTCTTTGGTGATGAGGACATCTAGAAAAGGGAGACTATTACCATTTTGGATTTCCCTCGTGAATTGGATTTTGTTCAAAATTTTATTCATATAGTCCAAATTGATTCAAAGAGGAGGGGCCATGTAGTCAAATGATATCACCAAAAATTAATTACCAACATTTGAGTTTGAAGGGATAGGAATTGAGGGATTGATTCTTAAAATGTTAAATGTATAATTTGGCTATGATAGGGGAAAGGGGGGGACCCATAGCAATGCCTTTTTATTTCTCATAGACAATGCCTCTATAGGAAAATAAAGTAAATTCATGTAGATTTTGAAAAGGTTGGTAATATCAAAGTTAGTGAAATTAGAAATAATTTCAATGACATCTTGAACAAGAATTTTGGTGAATAAGGAAATCATTTCAAAGGGAGATATTAGTCAATTCAAATATCCTAAATCTTATTAATGGAAAAAGAGTATTACATGATTGTGGAGGAATGCACTAGAATAGGTTGGAGGTTGCTGGCTTAAAATATTTCCGAGGCATAGGTAGGAGAGTTAATGGTGCTAGCAATAGGTCTGAGAGGAACACAATGTTTGTGGATTTGGGGTTGAATGTAAATACTAGGGATACCAAGATCACAAGGGATTACTTATTTCTTGAAAATGACACCCATAAAACAATAATTAATGGATTTTTTTTACCTTTTTAGTGATGTAGTTGATGGGGTTGCGATTAATGATTTAATAAGTGCTAAATGAAAAGAGCTCTAGCAGTTTTGAGGTATAACTACCAATTTTCACAATCATAGTTGCAATGTGTTTATCATCTTTCAATACAAAGATGGAGGGATTGTCACTGGAAACCTTAAGGGAAACAAATTCATCTTTTGATAGGTTATATTTTAGGGGCTTAGCATATCCTAGGATGTAGGAGAAATCTTAGATGATGGTGGATGGAAAGGGAACAAATATTGGATTTGATGTTGTAGAGGATTTCCTCATAAATAAGGTGATTTGGGGTCATGTAAAAATTACATCCTTTTTCTAATAGTCTTTTGGTAGGAAGATCAATTTCAATGTTTGAGAGGTTTAATACCATGGGAGATTTCAGGTAATGGTAAAAGGTAGAGGTGATATTATTGTTATTATTATTATTATTTTTATAGTTATTGAAGGATATGTAACAGGATGGGTAACAATATTGGAGGAGTTATCAATGGATATTTGAAAGGAGAAAGTAGGTTTTATAATAGGATTAATGGATTGAAGATTAGGAGGGTAGTTTTAAGAGTAAGGTAACTTAGAAAAAGATTCTTAAGGATAAGGATAAGTTTGAATGATTAGATATGGGTGAGTTTGAATAGAGTTAATTCAATTATCAAATGTGTTGGGGTCCTATAATCATAGGTAACATGATTCTTCAGTTGTTTATTTGGCGTTTCTCCTGTGATGAAGACATCTGGCTTGCTGGGCTCGGTTGATTCCTTTTCCCCCTCCATCCATTTTGCCCAATCCTTCATCACCCTGCCGCATCCTTCATGCCCTCGCCCTCCATTTTTCACCCCTCCACCGCTTTCGTCCCTACATGAATAAACAAACTTAGGATAAAAAAAAAATAGGTTAATAATGTTAGTAATTAAATTAATGTAGTTAGATTAATAAACTAGGTTAGTCTTGTTAATAATAAATAAATTAATAATTAATTAATGATTAGTAATTAAGTTAGTTTGTTTAAAGTTAGTAATTAGGTTAGTTTATTAGAATTAAATATTAATTAAAAATAAAACCAAATAAAAATATATAAAACAAAACATATATCAAACAAAATTATAAAACATATAAATTAAAAACAAATTAAAAAATAAAACAATAATATAAAACATTAATTAAAAAGTAAATAAAATAAATAAAACATAATACATATATTAAAAAACAAAACAAAATTAAAAACAAAAACAAAAAACAAAACGAAAAACAAAAATTAAAAACAAATAAAAAAAATAAAAAAAAATTATATCCTAAGTTTGCAAACCATACTCCCCCATATAACTCAGACCCCCCNTTACCATGGGACATGTGTCACTCTATGGTGAAATCGAACCCCCCCTCCCATTACCACTTACCACTCCAGGGGGGTCCAAAAACATCTTTCCTCCTCCAAAACCGCCCTCCCAAAAATAAAACCGTTTTTTCGCCAGTTCAACACTTCGTCTTTCGAGAGAGATTCTGGGAAAACGAGAATGAATTTTCAAAATCCTAGAGAGGTTTTTGTTCAGCACGGGCTGAAGAATAAAAACCTCTCCCATAATTTTACAGGTGTCAACAATGGGGAGAATCGAAGCCATCTTTGAGCCCTATTTTTCAGGCTTCCATTTTTTCCTGTTTCAATCATGATTTTGCGGGAGCTGTTTCAGCGAGCTGGAGATGAATTTGGAAAAAACAAAAGACATTTTTTTTCAACACAGGCTCATCTACAAAATATTCCCCCGTTTTTACACAGACATCTCATAGTGGGAGAAAAGGACACTTCCATTGACCTTATTTTTTCAAAATTTCGGGAAGCAGTGAACTTACAGGTGGCAGAGTTCGTAGGCACAGTTTCAACATCACTCTAGATGTCATATGATACAAGACACCTATCAACAAAAAATCATCATGCACCCAATCATCTCTAGATATTCGGGCACAAATTTTTTAGAAACATCCACAAGCAGTGGTTAAAGTTATTGCCAATTTAGATTTTTCTGGAGTAATGTCGTCATTGATGACCAGATCTTTGGAAATAAATTGTATAAATACTTCTGAATTCGAAGTATTGTGGGGTATTGTTGATATTTTGATTCATGCCCCATAGGGGATACTTTGTAACTTTCCAGATAATCTACCAGAAATAAAGAGGTTTTATCTGCAGGATTCTTGTGTTAGACTCCCTGGTGATGTTTTTCCTCTCTGGGTAACTATTTATCTTACTTTGTAATCATTTTTTTTTCTAATCGTTTAAAGGAATTTAATGAACACAATTTTTCTCGTGCACTTTGTTTCTGGTCTTTAGCGATCTACATGTTATTCATTTGAAGTTGAGTAGAGGAATTCTTAGCTGCTCCTCTGCTTGATGGACTTTCCCTTCTTTTCCTCTTCTTCAATTTCATTTGATTCAATTAGATCCAACAATCTTACTATCCTTCCCTGTGGAGACAACCTTATAAACTTGAGATAGATCCATATTCAGAAAGGTAGACCCCATGGCCCAATGTAAATCTGTGTTTTCAATCTTCTAAATATACCAAATCCAAAAACAAACCTTATACTTCATAACTAGCCTGACATCCCCTTCACACAAAGCTATATCAAACAGAGAGAGCCCTCTCTGAGTCTTGGAGGGATAGATCCAGGACTCCAAGTGGTTTGATGTTACCTCAGTGATTTCCTCCTTAGCCTTGGGAAAATTACATAGTGCTAACATAGTGGTGACCATACTGGGGACTATTCCTCAGAAAGCATAGCAAGTTCTAGATATGATTATTGATGGTGGACAATGATTAGACACAAGAAGGATGAAATCATTCTCCTGGAGACTCCAATAAACTCCAGATCATTTCCAATTCAGAGACTCCACTGGAGGAAGAACCTAAAACATGACCAAACAATCTGGAAGGATCATGTATTCAAGCTCAAATTGTATTCAAGACATTTTTGGTTTTATCTGTAAGTATGTTCTATCTTATTCTGATCCTAGTCAACAATACATTGATGAAGTTTACATTGATCATTTGAAAATTGATGAGCCTCAAGAGACTAAGCCCCAAGTTGTATATCATGTACATACTCATACACCTATGCACATCCCAGATACACTTGTAGAAAGCCCAGTGAGACATAAGCCTCGTGCTTTATCTCCTACTCTTGCTAAACCTCCAGATGGTTATAAGCCCCCTGCTTTACCTCCTATACCTGTAAAAGTCCCAAACATATACAAGCCTCTGGTTTTACCTTCTATTCTCCATGACCTCCCTGCCAATTATAACAATAATTTGCCCAGGTTTGATGGAGAAAATGTGAAGATCACTGCTGAAAAACACATACAAAGTATTAAGGATTTTCTTGATCTGTTTGAGGTGGAAGAAGATGATGTCTATATCAGGATGTTTTCCCTATCATTGCAAGGTAAAGTTAAAAATTGGCTTAAGAATCTTCCAGCTGCAAACATTGATAATTTTCATCAATTTGTGAAAATTTTCCTGGATAGATGGGTGATCAGGGGAAATGTCTTTCTCATCTTAGAAGAATATGACCATTTAAAAAGACAACTAGGGGAGATAGTGCATAAATTTTCATCAAAGTTCAGTAAGGTGTATCATGCAATGCCTGTTGATATAAGGCCACCCTAGGATTATCCCTTTTTCATTACCCAGATGCATTTGATCCAGAGATGGCATTCCAATTAAGAGAACGAAACACTGCAACCCTTGAAGATATGCAAAACATTGTAGTGGATGTGGAAGCTAATTTGCTTAACAAAAATTCCAAGATAAGGGCAGAAGAGAAATATAGAACATAAAAGGAACAGATGACATCTTCAGAAGTGAAACTAGATGTTCTGGCAAACATTGTAAAAGAGATGATGCAGAAGATTAGTAGAAAAGATGAACTTGCTGTTCAAAGATAACATGTTTCATTAGTTCTAGAAAAGAAAAAATTCATTGATCTCAAACAGTTTGTAGCTCATCCTTGGCATCCTAAAACATAAGAGGATTATTTCATTTCCTCGATTCATAATATGGTCAAATATGAAGCTCAAAATCAGCTTGTAGAGGAGTAATTAACTGATTTAATGTATATGTTTTGGTGACATTCCTTACACAAACAATTCACCCAAGTATGATGAGGATATAGTTGAAATTGATGTTGACTGTTCAAAGCAATCAGTAGCACACGGTTGGGAGGAATAAGTTCAGTTACAGCTCAAGGATGAAAATCAACAGTTGCATATTAATCATGACAACAAGGAGGACAGTGCAGGAAGTTTTCAAGTAAGTGAAAAATCCTTGCCCTTATATTTTGCCTCATTTTTGAGAGAAAATTATAAAAAAATTGTCAATAGTAGGAATGGAGAACTCTCTTACCAATCAGATGAAGAAATCATGGATGATAAATAACCTGCTTTAGATCCAGAGGTGCAACCCTTGAGTCATCTTGAATGTCAAATCTCAGATGCATGCTTAGAGTTGGTAACATATGATGAATTGATCCACTTTGATTCTATACCATTATGCTCCAATTCATTTCAGATTTTGAAAGGGAATTTTATCACATTCTGAATGATGAATACAGGTAAGATTATAAAGTTCCACTAGAGCCAATGCAACAACTACCTCATTTTCTACAAGATCCAATAGCAGAGGTATTGGTTGACATATGCAAACAGAGTCCTGTTTCATTTGCTAGTCATGGGATGAAAAACATTTATGATTTTGATATGATCAGACAATCAGCTTCATCGTTGTGTTCAATAGAAGTCTCATTTCAAATCCCATCAGAAACATTGCAACCATGTCAAGAAGTGCATGAGGATGTAAATAGCATAAATACAACATCAAATCATGAAGTTGAGTTGGTTAAATTGGAATACCAAGAAATAGGTCAAGTTTATCTTGATCCTATAGATATCTATATGGAGAAATTTTTCATCACAGAGAAACAATCCATTTCCAACATTTTTGTTGTTTTACAGGTTTACCAAGCTCCCTATGATGAAGACCAGGCTCACAATCATTTTCAAGTACCCTTAACAGATTCAGTTATGAGTTTGGTAAAAAACAATGAAATAATTAAGGTATCAAATCCAATATTTGATTGGTTATATTGGATATTTCATATTGATTAAGGTAAAGCATTCTAAGGTTATAATAGGATATATGTACATAAATAAGATCTTCAGATCAACATCTTTTAAATGATCATATTTACAGTGTGCAAATAATCTTGCTGGGCAAGCACACTTTTCATTTCATTTCAGTGTTGCTTTTAAGATTTAGTCAAGTTTGGAATAGGTGATCAATTGATTTTCAGTTATAGAAGATTCAGTCAAGTTTGGAACAGGTACAGGTTGCAGATTTTGGGATCATCCCAATGGATAATGCATTGGTCTACGTGTTCAGAGTTCAATGGTTCTTGTCACCTCTCGAAAGAGATGTCATCCCCAGGTGGAGCCTATGTTGGGGTACTATAATCATAGGTAACATGATTCTTCAATTGCTTATTTGACGTTTCTCCCGTGATGAAGACATCTGGCTTGCTGGACTTGGTTGATTCCTTTTCCCCCTCCATACATTTTTCCCAATCCTTCATCACCCTGTTGCACCCTTCATGCCCCCGCCCTCCATTTTTTCACCCCTCCACTGTTTTCGTCCCTACATGAATAAACAAACTTAGGATAAAAAACAATAGGTTAATAATGTCAGTAATTAAATTAATCTAGTTAAATTAATACAATAGGTTAGTCTTGTTAATAAAAAATAAATTAATAATTAATTAATGATTAATAATTAAGATAGTTTGTTTAAAGTTAGTAATTAGGTTAGTTTATTAGAATTAAATATTAGTTAAAAATAAAACCAAATAAAAATATATAAAACAAAACATATATAAAACATATAAATTAAAAACAAATTAAAAAATAAAAAAATAATATAAAACATTAATTAAAAAGTAAATAAAATAAATAAAACATAATACATATATTAAAAAACAAAAATAAAAACCAAAACCAAAAACAAAAATTAAAAACAAATAAAAAAAAAACCAAAATAAATTATATCCTAAGTTTGCAAACCATACTCCCCCATATAACTTGGACCCCCCCTTATGTCACTCAACCAAAAGGGGGTCTGAGTAGGTGGTTTACCATGGGATAGGTGTCACCTTATGGTGAACTCGGACCCCCCCTCCCATTACCACTTACCACTCCAGGGGGTTCGAAAACCACCTTTCCTCCTCCAAAACCGTCCTTCCAAAAATAAAACTGTTTTTTCGCCAGTTCAACACTTTGTCTTCCGAGAGAGATTCTGGGAAACGATAATGAATTTTCAAAATTTGAGATGTCATTTTTTTTCAGCACGGGCTGAAGAACAAAAACCTCTCCCATAATTTACATAGGTGTCATAAGTTGGGAGCATCAAAGCCATCTCCGAGCCTTATTTTTCAGGCTTCCATTTTTTCCTATTTCGGTCATGATTTTGCAGGAGCTGTTTCAGAGATATGGAGATGAATTTGGAAAAACCGAAAGAGGTTTTTGTTCAACACAAGATCATCTACAAAAAAATTCATCCGTTTTTACACAAACATCTCATAGTAGGAGAAAAGGACACTTCCGTTGACCCTATTTTTTCAGAATTTCGGGAAGCAGTGAACTTATAGGTGGCAGAGTTCGTAGGCACAATATCAACATTACTCCAGATGTCAGATGATACAATAAACCTATCAAAAGAGAATCGACATGCACCCAATCATCTCCAGATATTCGGGAATGAATTTTTCAGAAACATCCACAAGTAGTGGTCAAAGATATTGTCAGTTTAGATTTTTCTGGAGTAATATCATGGTCATTGATGACCAGATCTTTGGAAATAAATTGTATAAATATTATGAATTCGAATTATTGTGGTTTTATTGTTTATATTTTGATTCATTCCCCACAGGGGATACTTTTTAACTTTCCAGATAATCTACCAATGATAAAGAGGTTTTATTTGCAGGATTCTTGTGTTAGACTCCATGATGATGTTTTTTCTCTATGGGTAACTGCTTATCTTACTCTGTAATAATTTTTTTTTTTCTGTTTCTAATCGTTTATAGGAAGTAAATGAACATAATTTGTTTCGTGCACTCTATTTCCGGTCTTTAGCGATCTACATGTTATTCATTATAAGTTGAGTAGAGGAATTCTTAGCTGCTCCTCTGCTTGATGGACTTTCCCTTCTTTTCCTCTTCTTCACTTTCATTTGATTCAATTAGATCCAATAGTATTACTATCCTTCCCTGTGGATACAACCTTATAAACTTGAGATAGATCCATATTCATAAAGGCACTCCCCATGGCCCAATGTAAATTCGAGTTTTCAATCTTCCAAATATACCAAATCCAAAAAAAAACCTTATACTTCATAACTAGCCTGACATCCCCTTCAAACAAAGCTATATCAAACAGAGAGAGCCCTCTCTGAGTCTTGGAGGGCTAGATCCAGGACTCCAAGTGGTTTGATGTTACCTTAGTGATTTCCTCCTCAGCCTTGGGAAAATTACAGAGTGCTAACAAAATGGAGGAGAAGATATTGTCGACACCAGCCATAATGAGACCTCCAAATTTGCTATTGAAGAACATTCCTACCACACCAAACATCACAGATGTTTTGACCAAAATCATATCCTAACAAAAAATAAACATTATTCTAATAGGATCATTAGAAATGATTTCAATATAAAAAAAATCCCATTATTGTTAACCGAGAAGATGGGTAGAAACAAAACCAAAATTGGCATCCCATTATCAATCACCCTAAAAAATTGTATCATTTGTTCTTTTTAGATTTCTTACCCCTCCTTTACATGTTTCCTTGGCGCCTTTTCTATCTCCTTTCCTTTCATGCTTGCCATCTTTTCATGTTTTTCTCCCTCTTGACATTTTTTTTATTTTTATGTTTCCTTTCCTTCTCCATTAACTCTTTTCCACTCTTTCCCCTTCCCCTTATTTGCAATCTATCCATTTCCTTTCCTTGGACATATGGTTCTAGATTTGCTATCCCTAACACAATATGCATCTTGTTTAAACTTTTATAGCAACAAAATCAATAGTATCCCATAGCCAAAGTCATTGCACAATGGTAAATACATTATGAATGTTCAACCTATCACTGGGTCTACATATGCAAGAATTGATCTAAAGAATATTTGAGACATTCTCCTCATCACACCTATATAATAATTACTCTAAGAAAATAAATAATAAAAACAAGAAAGTATATAAAACAAGTGCTCATGAACATATACTTATATGCTCTAAGTCCACACATGAATAACCTCGAGGGATTCTCCTCCCAAAAATTAGCTCTCCTTATGTAAAGCCACTCCTAAGATGAAGACCTACACATGATAAGGGAAAATACTCTCTCTATCCAAACCCAAATAATTTGATTTGTGAATAACAATTAACACCTAACAAAAATCCTAGCTGGATAGCAAGATCAAATGAATACACAAGACAAAATAACATTGTTGGGTCTAACCATGACACAAAGCAATCTTGGCTTGATTAATCCATAGGAGGCCCTTCTTTTCCATAATATTGGGCATTCTTTGTTGACTCTAACTATATTGAATCTAGTATTCAACTCTATTAGCTGCTACTATGCCAGAGAATGGGAAGCAATACAAACCTCCTAGATAAGTACCTATCATGTCAACATATTTCCGTTCTTCCTTCCTTTGTCAACATCCTCCACAAATGGTAAGATAACATAACTCGTGACAAGAATGAAAACAAAGAACTGTTTTTCCATGTTAGAGCTCCAAATAACAAAGAGTTGGTCTATTAACTAAGAGAGAAAAAATGAAGAATAAATAATGGAACCATTTTCCCTATCTTTGAACAACACATATAGGATATCGTTTGACATGACCCCTCACTAGTTTTTTATTCTTATCACAATTAAGGTCTTATTGATGCGAGGAATAATGATTATCCTCACAAAAACATCTCAAATATCATTGGGATAATTGAGATAGGTGGGAATGTTACCTTGATTTATAGCCCTTAAAACTACAACCAAGACTACAAGGAAAAGACCCTATAGCGGAGGTTTTTGCGGAAGCCCCAATAAAAATAGCCCAAAAATCCATTGCTAGCAGAGGCAAGTGGGTGGAGGTTTTAGCAAATGTTTTTTTACGGTGATTTTATAAATACATAATGCACCGATGTGTTTTATACTATGGATGCATCAATGCTCTAAAAAATGGCGCACCGTGGTAGGGTTATTTAAAAAAATATATATACTCTGGTGCACTACTTAAATACTGACACATCGATGCACACCGTTTCTCTAAAAAATGGCACACCATGGTAGGGTTATTTAAAAAAAATATATACTCTGGTGTGCTACTTAAATATCGACGCACTAGTGTGTCTAATAATCAAGCGCACTGTAACAGGGTTAAATAATTTTTTTTTACCAGTCGTAAAATTCATTTTTACCCTTTTCAGTGTTGTAGAGCTCTCAAGCACTGGTTCAAGTTTTTCCTCTCTGAAGTGCGCTGTCATCGATGATTCCCTTACTTTCCTTCCTTCCGTCTATTGCTTAGTGCGTGGCTTTCAAATTTTACCAAACGGTGGGAAAATTTGGTTTTTTGGACTACGTGGAAACCATACCTCCCCGACGAGGGAATGTCTAGGTAATGTCTTTATTTCTTTATAAATTAAACTTTTAGTGGATTAAAATCCGAAATTCAATTAAATTTCCATTGTTTTAGTTTTTTTTTATTATTTTTTTTTTCTGTGCAGTTCGTTCAAGTCTGTCTCGCACCGTGGATGGTGCACCTTGAAAATTTATAGGGTGCACCGAAACACCATGCCTAATTTTTTCAGCAGTGCGTTTGTAAACTCTAACACACCATTGCGTTGGGTAAACTTTAACACACTGGTGCATAATTTTACCGACGCACCGCCTAAAATAATATAGCTGATTTTTCGCGGTGTGTTGAAATAGTGTTAACGCACTAGGGCATTACGTTAAATGACACATCACATAAATCACATATATTATTTTAAGTGGTGCATTGGTAAACTTACGCACTGATGCGTTAATGATTACCCAATGCACCACCATAAAAAAATAGAGCCTAAATGCCAAAGTACCGTAATTATCAATTTTAAAAACAAATATTGGTGTGGTGTGTTGACTTTCCTGTAACACACCGATGCATGTTGAGAAAGGCTACGCACCACGGTAACAATTTACAAAAAAAATGGTTTTACGGTGCTTTAGGATTTTAAGTTTTTATTATTTTAGGCGGTGTGTCGGTTAACCTTAATGCACCGGGGTGGTAAGTTTATACAACGTACCACATACAATAATATAATGTTTTTTATACGGTGCGTTATGTTACATGTGCGCACCGTAGACGGTGCTCACAAGTAATATATGCATCGTGGGTGGTGCTTGACTGTTTTTTGGGCGCACTGGTGCTGAAATTTACTTATTTTTTGAAGAAAGTTATTTTTCCATATTTATAAATAAATTTCTCATTTACTAAATTTTTTTTTATGTCTTATGTATGAGGCTGATGTATTTTATATGTTAATCATGAAGAGACGTCAGTGAAGAGAGAAACAACAACAAAAAAGGCAGAGGGTTGACCTATACAATGTTGTACGAGATTGGGAGGTAAGGGAGAGGGAGAGGGATTTGTACCCTCGCCCTATTATTGCAAAAAACCAAGTCTTCTTGAGGAATGTATGCCTCCATAAGTACTATGAGGAGGCTACATCCCTAAAGGGGCAATCCAGGTTCTTGGTGTAGCTGATCTGTCGATGGGATGTCCGTCGACATGATTTCCATGTCGGTCCTGATCAGTGGTACCAACCCACTGAGGAGGATATATATTTTATCACTGGGCTATCCGAGAGAGGGGAGGATTTCCCCAATTCCCTGATGTCCCAGTCGGTGTTGTAGAAGAGAGTCAGTTCATGTACTCTCAGAGATATATTGGGGTTGATGTGCTTTCTCTAGCTGATTTTTAGGTGTCAGGTGGATAACTACGAATCACTTCTTTCGTTGTAGAGGAGGTTAGGTTCCTCTCACTGTTAGTGACGATCATTGCACACTTTTCCAGTGATGGGAAGCGCATTAGTTGCACTCTTTTGTATTATGTTGATTCTTTGGTACAGAGGCCATGATGTATTAGATGGTCTGCCATTTTTTTGTGGTAGTTTTGTATAGCTCTAGATGGATGTTGTGCTATGATATAACATGGGAGGGAGAACTTTCCTTTTGCTTTAGAGTTGTTTTGTTTATTTTTTGAGAGGTTTCCGGAGATGAGGCCTACTTTTTTCCGTCAGCCTTCTAGGCTGATGAATTAGATACATATGCACATGTGGGGAGAGATAATGCCCAAGAGGGGCCAGCCAAAGTTTCTGGCCAGGATTTCCACTGACACACTGGGGCTACTATCTAGTGAGGCTGATCACATGCTCGTGATGGTGTCATGTCCTTACGCAGGGTTAGATTGAAGAGGATGTCCGAACATCCTCTTCACACTAGTTGAACCACCATATGCTAGAGGTAATATTAGTGTTTTTTTTAAATTAATCTAGTTTCATTTTATTGTCTTACTTAATTAGGATAAAATTAATTCTAACATGTTATTTAACTTATTTTATTAAATTGTTTAATGAAGCTGTCTAATTATTGTTGTGTACTATATATTTTGCAGATATTGGCACATTCGTTGGGGACATTCCTCCTCCCCCATCAGATGTGGATGAGGAGATTCCTGAGGCTACGATGGGTCAGGGTCCTCGGGTGTAGATACCCGTCATGCGCCATAGGCCAGATACTAGATTCATGTTGGAGTTGGGCGATCAACTCTGTGCACTTTTGGTTGAGGTGGGATTCTTCCATGTGCTGATATGAGACATTAGGGCATATCCTATGCTCTTGGATCTTTGGAGGGATATGCTGCGCGATATGATGCCTCTTATGTGTCATATCATTGAAGCTACCATGATACTATTAGCAAGGAGGGTTGTTGATGATACACACTCTTCCTCCAATACTCATTCATCAAGTAACCCATCGACTGATGAGGGTGGCCGTGATCCTTCTCCACTTCCTCCTCATCCTCCTTCACCTCACTCATATGAGTAGGAAACACCTATTCCTCCACCTCATGTTTCTCATCAGAGAGTCGACCAACCACCACCTCCTCCACATGTTACTTCTCCTCACAGAGTCGACTATCTACCTCCTCCTCCACCTCCTACTTCTCCTCACAGAGTCAACCAACCACCTCCTGATCTTCCACTTTCTCCTGACCATCCATCATATTCTACTACATACCATGCCTCCACTAATATATCATCATCTTATTTTTCAGCAGTGCATTTGTAAACTCTAACACACCATTGCGTTGGGTAAACTTTAACACACTGGTGTGTAATTTTACCGATGCACTGCCTAAAATAATATAGCTTATTTTTCGTGGTGCATTGAAATAGCGCTAATGCACTAGGGTGTTACGTTAAATGATGCATCACATAAATCAAATATATTATTTTAAGCGGTGCATTGGTAAACTAACGCACCAGTGCATTAATGATTACCCAACACACTGCCATAAAAAAAATAGAGCCTAAATGCCAAAGTACCGTAATTATCAATTTTAAAAACAAATATTGGTGTGGTGTGTTTCCTTTCCTGTAACACACCGATGCATGTCGAGAAAGGCTACGCATCGTGGTAACAATTTAAAAAAAATGGTTTTACGATGCTTTAGGATTTTAAGTTTTTATTATTTTAGGCGGTGCGTCGGTTAACCTTAACGCACTGGTGCGATAAGTTTATACAACGTACCACATAGAATACTATAATTTTTTTTTATACTATGCATTATGTTACATGTGCACATCGTAGACAGTGCTCACAAGTAATATACGCACCGCGGGTGATGCTTGACTATTTTTTGGGCACACCGATGATGAAATTTACTTATTTTTTGAAGAAAGTTATTTTTCCGTATTTATAAATAAATTTCTCATTTACTGATTTTTTCTTTATGTTTTATGTATGAGGTTGATGTATTTTATATGTTAATCATGCAGATACGTCAGCGAAGAGAGAAATAACAACAAAAAGAGAAGAGGGTTGACCTATACAATGTTGTACGAGATTGGGAGGCGAGGAAGAGGGAGAGGGATTTATACCCTCGCCCTATTATTGCAACGACCCAAGTCCTCTTGAGGAATGTATGCCTCCTTAAGTACTATGAGGAGGCTACATCCCTGAAGGGGCACTCTAGGTTCTTGTTGTATTTGATTTGTCGATGGGATGCCTGTCGAAATGATTTCCATGTCGGTTCTGATCAGTGGTACCAACCCATTAAGGAGGATATATATTTTATCACTAGGTATCCGAGAGAGGGGAGGATTTCCCCAGTTCCTTGATGTCCCAGTCGGTGTTGTAGCAGGGATTCAGTTCATGTACTCTCAGAGATATATTAGGGTTGATGTGCTTTCTCCAGCTGATTTTCAGATGTCAGGTGGATAACTACATATCACTTCTTTTGGTGCAAAGGAGGTTAGGTGACTCTCACTGTTAGTGACGACCATTGCACACTTTTCCAGTGATGGGAAGCACATTAGTTGCACTCTTTTGTATTATGTTGATTCTTTGGTACAGAGGCCATGATGTATTAGATGGTCAACCATTTTTTTGTGGTAGTTTTTTATAGCTCTAGATGGATGTTGTGCTATGATAGAACATGGGAGGACAAACTTTCCTTTTTCTTTAGAGTTGTTTTGTTGATTTTTTAAGAGGTTTCCGGAGACGAGGCCTACTTTTTTCCGTTAGCCTTCTAGGCCGATGAATCAGATGCATATGCACATGTGGGGCGAGATGATGCCCAAGAGGGGCCAACCAAAGTTTTTGGTGAGGATTTCCACTGACACACTGGGGCTACTAGCCAGTGAGGCTGATCACATGCTTGTGATGGTGTCGTGTCCTTACGCAGGGTTAGATTGAAGAGAATATTCGAACATCCTCTTCACACCAGTTGAACCACTAGATGCTAGAGGTAATATTAGTGTTTTGTTTAAATTAATCTAGTTTCATTTTATTGTCTTACTTAATTAGAATAAAATTAATTCTAATGCGTTATTTAACTTATTTTATTAAATTTTTTAATGAAACTATCTAATTATTGTTGTGTACTATATATTTTGTAGATATTGGCACATTCGTTGGGGATGTTCCTCCTCCCCCATTAGATGTAGATGAGGAGATTCCTGAGGTCGTGACGGGTCAGGGTCCTCGGGTGTAGATACCCAACATGCGCCATAGGCCAGATACTAGATTCAAGTTGGAGTTGGGCGGCCGATTCTATGGAATTTTGGTTGAGGTGGGAGTCTGCCATGTGCTAATGAGAGACATCAAGGCAGATCCTATGCTCTTGGATCTTTGGAGGGAGATGTTGCGTGATATGATGCCTCTTATGTGTCATATCATTGAAGCTACCAAGATACTAGTAGCAAGGATGGTTTTGGATGATACACCCTCTTCCTCCAATACTCATTCATCTAGTACCCCATCGACTGATGAGGGTGGCCGTGATCCTTTTCCATGTCCTCATCCTCCTCCTTCATCTCACCCAGATGAGAAGGAAACACCTATTCCTCCACCTCCTGTTTATCATCAAAGAGTCGACCAAGCACCTCCTCCTCCACCTCTTACTTCTCCTCACAGAGTCGACCATTTACCTCCTCCTCCACCTCCTACTTCTCCTCACAGAGTCAACCAACCACCTCCTAATCTTCCACTTTTTCCTGACCATCCATCATCTTCTACTACATACCATGCCTCCACTACCGTTGTAGATATGATTATCACATCGACTGGACCAGATATGTTATAGCAATTATTTGACTTCATG
>ML782440.1:343761-411007 GCA_009831015.1 Picea engelmannii | reverse complement strand
TCTGTTCATGTTGATGTACTTAATTTATATATTGATGTGTATATTGTTAGGTCATGTTAGATATGTTTGTTAAATGTGCTTGATAGATGTGTATGTTAAATGATGCTTGTTATATGTGTGTGATGATCATGTTAGATAATGATTGTGTTTTTTTAGACGTGATCACAATGATGATGCCCTGTTAGATTATTAGATTTGTGTGATATCTAATTGATGCCGTTTATATGTGCTAGAGGTATATATAATTAGATGATGTTAGGGAATCTAAATGTGTATTTTAGATGATGTTTATGTTTGTTAGATGATTATCATCATGATATTTATTTTTATTAAATGATCTTTATTATAGATTATGTATTGGTGAACTTATATCAAAATTTTATATATGAAGCATAAAGACTTAATTTAAATAAAAAATGAAAAGATATTTTTATAAATTACAAAGTTCAATATGGTTGAAACTATAATTTTAAAATTACCACAAACATTTTTCTATTGCATAGATAGTTCATACATATTCATTCTAACTAAATTCTTTTTCAAAAAACAAATTACATATGAATAAATGTTATTTTCCATTGTACTATTTACTTTTTTTGAATAGACTCTTCTACACTAAAAAATGTTATTATAAAAAGTTATGATCTCCAATGATAAGCATTCTATTGGCCCTAAAATTTTATGGATGCAAATCTTCCTATTGTTATTTTTGTCATTATTTCGTAAGTTGATTGCTATCAAAATTTTAAATTAATTTATTAATTATGGTTTTAGTCAACATTGGGGGCATAATTTAGATAATTCAAAAAACAATGATAAAAGTATGTAAACTAACACAAACTTTAGTTAAAAACCAAATTATCACAAAAACCAAATTTAAATAACATCATATAGTACTTGAAATGGCTAGGTCCAAAGAGAGGGGTGGTGGAAGTAGATTCCAGGATTTCGAAAAATGTATCAGTGATATGAGCATCATCCCCTGGCTCATAGTTATGGAATGCATCTAACAAAATTTTCTCCATGGCAGTTATATCACATAAATAATTATCCATACCAACCTCTATTTGATTGTCTCCATTTCCAACTCATGAAGAACTACTATTGTTGTAGTCATTCCTAATTGGTGAATCTGGACGTAGTGGAAATTGAATAGGTGGTTGATTCAACCATTCTTGGTATGCTTCCTCTCCGAGTTGTGCTCTTATTGCAACCTTCTCTTGATTTGACATTGTAGTGGGGTGCAACGGAAGATTATAGGTAGGTTTCTCATCATCAATCTAATCCTAATTAAAAAAACATTGAACATTAGTACATCAATGATATTATTAAGCATAATGCAATTGGTTTGTTCAAATTACATTATACCAAACAATTATTACCATCACTGACCTAGGATTGCGGCTGGAAGATGGCATGTAGATTTTAACCTTGTACAATATTTTACTGCAAACATATTTTCAATAAAAGAACAAAAAAGATACAATGGAAAATACACACACTACACAGAGATGTTTCCCCTGGAAACCCAAACTGGGAAAAACCAACATATTCTATATTCATTCATTGTTTACAATACAATATACATATAGGAGCCAACGACATCCAAAGCCCTAACCCAATGACTTGGATTATTTAGCAACCCTAATTCCTTAACCGAAAATAGAAAACCATTGGAAAAAAACCATGTGCCAAAAAACTGCCCAACAATGGACACAAAAATCGAGGAAACACAAAAAATGAGGTAAAAATGCAACACATTTCCCGAAGCAAAATGGAGGCTGCCCCTCAAACCACCCCATGCACGCGGTGCAATGTAGCAATGAATATAACACATAAAACATACCCAACATGGCATGCTACAATTGGCAGGGTAAAGCGACTGTCCATTTTCATCTACCATCTGCTTGCAATATCTTTCTCCTGATAAGATCTTTCGATATTTTTGAACTGGTGGAATATTTTCTGCATCTAAACTCGATTCTAAATTAGGATCCTGTAAATTTGGATACATTTTTATTCGGGTTGAAGTGGATAAAAAAAATAAATTCAATTAGATAATCGAAATATAAATAAAATTTGAACTTACTGGAGATGGAAAGAGAGAACTCCGCGATGGAATTTGAGCAATATGAAATGAACTAGAATTTGAAGAATTGATCATTTGATATTATAAGATTTTCTCCCTGCATTTGAGAAAAATCAACAATAAATTTTTAAGAATAAGATGATTTTAAGTGGAAAATGTATACTGTGAAGTACTGCAAGTCATGTGGATGCATCATAAAAGAGAATTTAAGAGGAATATATTGTTTCATGTGCAAATAAAAATTCAGATAACTTTTAAAGCATAACGATGCACTTATTTAAACAAAACACATCAGTGCATCTATAAAAATACAAAACACCATGGCGTTTAATTACTAATCACACCGGTTCTTAAGATTTCAAATAAATAAAAAATAATTTTATGACATCGGTGCTCCAAAAATATTTAGCGCACACATTACACAGATATTTTTCCCTTGGAAACCCAAAATGGGAAAAACATCATATTATATATTCATTCATTGTTTACAACACAATATACATATAGGAGCCAATGACATCCAAAAATCTAACCCAATGACCTACATTAGTCAACAACCTTGATTCCTTAATCGAAAATAGAAAACCATCGGCAAAAAACCATGTGCCGAAAAGCTGCCCAACAATGGACACAAAAATCTAGGCAACATGAAAAACGAGGCAAAAATGCAACATGTTTCCCAACGATTTTTTTTTTCCTTGGAGGCGTTGCCCCCGAACCCCCGCGCAACGGGGCTATCACCCCCCTGCAACCCCCGAAGGGGGGCCCTGGCGGCCCCCCCTCAAACTCCCCCGCGTGCCTCGCATATAATTGGTCGTGCAAAGAATATAACACATACTCAACATTATCCTACTTGTTGTTTTCTTTGCATACAGGGGGTTACAGTGTTACATAGTCAACAATCCATGGCAACAATTCCCATAGATCCTCTACACCAAGATAATTTCTCAGTGCTCACAATTTTTTTTAATGAATCGACAACATTCTTCAAACTGTCCACCTTCATTAGCAACACTTGATTTTTTTTTTCCTTGGAGGCATTTCCCCCGAACCCCCGCGCAACGGGGCTATCACCCCCCTGCAACCCCCGAAGGGGGGCCCTGGCGGCCCCCCCTCAAACTCCCCCGCGTGCCTCGCATATAATTGGTCGTGCAAAGAATATAACACATACTCAACATTATCCTACTTGTTGTTTTCTTTGCATACAGGGGGTTACAGGGTTACATAGTCAACAATCCATGGCAACAATTCCCATAGATCCTCTACACCAAGATAATTTCTCAGTGCTCACAATTTTTTTTAATGAATCGACAACATTCTTCAAACTGTCCACCTTCATTAGCAACACTTTCTTTTCTTCAACCATGTCTCTTTTTGTTCCAGAGTTTGTACTTAAGGCTTAGAAAGTACAGTGTATAGGCATCCGAAAGTGAGTAAAGGGTAAAAATGGGAGAAGAGTCAACCTTCGGAAAGGGAAGCTAAGGCTGATTTCCAGGTTGTCACTGTCTCGCTTCCAACTGTTCCTAGATGTTTATATCCCATTCAATCACGGCCCATGAACGTTCAAGTTCTACCCGGGTGATGGTTGTTTTAAGTATGGTATCAAAAAGGTTTAAAGCGATATGGGTTTGGTCAGATAAGTCGGGTTCAATATTAGGCTGTCTTACAATGGGGACAGTCATAGAGGAACAAAAAAAATTAAAGGAGAGCTCGAAGTTTTTGATGCTGTATCAATTTGATCTTATAACAGAGAACTTTTGAATCCAATATTAAAGACAAAGTGAAAACCAAAGGCCTTTTCCCGTAACTGAGTTATATTTTAAATAAATGGTGTGTGAAATGTGAGAAAAACATTAAGCTGTCTATAACACGAGGCTCCTATCAAGGGAGAATATCACCCTGTAAACAAAAGAAGAAAATAAGATAAGGAGAAATCTGACGAAGCATAAAATATGACAATCTAAGGGGTTCACAGGTCTTGTACCTGCTAATAGCCGATACAGAGGAAAAACTGTAAACGATATAGACGACTAAAAATTGATCACCACAGTAGAGGTTTTACTCAATTGCAATAAAAACACTCATCACATATATATATATATATATATATATATATATATATATGCAGAATGAAATTAAATATGAAATCACAGAGGAAACAAACTCATAACACAGTCTTGACAAAATCAGGAGTCTTTGGATTGCTTTGTATTAAATTTCAAAAAAGGAGAGAGTCTCTATTACAATCGACCAAAAAGGTCCAGCCCGTAATCTTTCTTCTAATTACATATTTATACAACTTCTGCATGCTAGGATCTCAATCGTCATAACAGTTTTTTTTAGTTACAAAAAAGGGAATTTATGCGTTCCAATTCTTTGCCTTTGTCCTCTTTCGGGCAGCTGGATCACCTTCATTTCTTTAAAACTTCAGGTTCTAAAAATAGAACAGGCAGACACATGTCATTATTTGGTACCCGAAGACTACCCCTTTGCCTGCTGTGTGCAAGTGATGCACTTCTCCATCAACTGGGCTATCACCCTGGAAGGTTTTGCTTGATTATTTTCCTCAAAAGTGTAACAATCCTTCACTAATTGTGACAAATTTCCTTCTACCTGTCGGTCTTTGGCACTGGTAGAACATAAAAGTACACTTGGTTTTATTAGCCATCTGTCTACTTGAACTATATCTGCTTGGGTTGTCTGTGATATTTCAACCAACACTCTTTCCTCATTCTCCTTGATATTGAGCAAGTGTTTAGCTATATTGATCTGGCCAAGTGTCTCATTACTGTTTTCACTATCGAGACCCAATGAATTCCCATCTATGAAGCCAAAATTTTCTTCACAAGATTTTCTTACCTCTTTAGCTTGTTGTCTGCCTTCTGATATGTTACGCTCCCATTCCTTCAACAAGATGTTACCTCGGGTCTACTCTGGGATAGAAAACCTGAAACTACTGTCTGTTTCCCTTTTTGTCGTGGCTATAACAGCCTCTTGGAAAGCGACCCGAGCCGTCCCAGCTTCTTTTTCTTTGAAAGAGATATTTTCCAATACTTGATTAATGAGTTGGCAGTTGTTTTGAATAGTTTCCACCTTAGCAAGTGAATCTTGTTGAGATTCCGATACTCTTTTTCGGATTTCTATGGCTTGGGATTGAAATATCCCGATATCTATCACCCGACTTTCAGCGAAATTTAATTTGGCCTGTAGTTGCTCTATCAATTTTTCTTGCTGGATTTTCTGTGATTGGCTAGTCTGGGCCACCTGCTGTGTTTGTTCAAGATCGGTTTTGAGCCACTCGATTTCCTTTTGATCAACTGCTCTAGCTTTCTCTATACCTGAATTCGCCTGATCTCTGGCAACTGCCTCTCCTGTAGCCAGTTTAGCCTCCAAAGTTTTGATTAAGCGGTTTTTCTGCTTCAACTGATCTTTTAGGGACTCGACAAAATATTGGTTGGATGTAGCAAAAGCCCCCAATGTCCCTGCTATCTGAGTTGCAAATTATTACTTCTTCATGTCTTTTCCATCGACCAAGACTTTAAATTTCTTGGCTGCCTTGCTTTATTCTTGATAAAGATCTTGCTTTACAATGAACTTTCTCTTCTTATCGAAGAAAAATTCGTTTGGAGGCAACTCTTCCACAGTTATGGGCGATAGTTCTTCGCCGAAAATCCATCCAGCATCTGGGATCCCCTTTGTGGATTTTAGGGGAGTAACAAAAACGATGGGACTACCGATTTGCTTGGATGATTTCCCCAGAGTAACAACCGATGTTGGTTTGTTTGTAGGGTTTGGAGTCTTGGATTCCTGTTTCGGGACCCCAGTTTGCTTCTTTTTTTCCTGGTGTTCTTCTTGGTCAGGTGCCAAATCTTTGGATCCCTTGGCTTTCGTTTGCTGTACCTCTGGGGTCATCGAGTTTTTACCCTGTAAGACTTGGGGAAGGCAGCTCCGTTGGTGTTCCTGGAATTTGAAAAAATTGGCAATCTCTTCAGGCGACAGGGCTTGATCTGACTCAAGACCTCTGCATAGGATCTCGCGCCTCAGAAAATATCATCATGAGGTGAATTATCATGTTCATATCTTTTAAGGCCACAACTAGCCATGTGATTACTTACGAACCTGTGTGGGTCGTGTTTCTTGAACTCAATGTGGATAAATTTAATATCTTCGAAGGCTACTACCTCAGCCTTTGTGTGTCTGAAATATAATAAATAATAGGTATTCAAATGAATAGGGAAGGGTGGCCATACCTTTTTCGAAAATCCTTTAAGCTCTTTGATTATGCCACCAATCATGGTTTGCCTAGTGATTTCGAGACAAACCAACCTATCTGGTATAAATAATGGTAGAGCATATGGAGGAATAGAGGCGTCGAAAACTCTAGTGTATGAAAATTCTGCCTCTACGTACCAGTCGACCACACTACTCAAGTTGGCCACGATGCTATCTGAAATCCTGGGCGGTGGATTACTGAAGATGGTGACATGCATCGACACCATTACCCAATTGAAAATCTCGTATATGAATTCTGTAGCCTTATCCTCCCAAAGTTTTGAATGGTAGACATGGATAGGCTCAACATCAGATGGAGTCCAGCTCCAGCTCATTAGGGTAAAAGGCATCATAAAACAAATGACGTCCATGATATATGCGGACATAAAGAATGAAGTGGCCTTCCCATTAGCCCTTTGCGTCCGATATTCTGTAATCCGACTGGTTAGGCTGTCTGACAACAGTTTGGCCTAGTCGAAGGAACAACCTTCAGTGACTGTATGAATCAGAGGCACCCACAGGAGAAAGAAATGTGTGGTGTCCTCCCTCCCATACAATCTATAGGTCATCATTGCAATGTATTTGAATTGAGGTTCCAGGGAAGAGATTGAATAAACTATGTTACCGTCTGCCCTGAACTTGGCGGGGTGCGAGACCCAATCTTTGATCATATTAGATAGGCTTCTACCATATTTCTCGCATTCTTTCTGCTTAAAACCTTCCAGAAACTCGACATTGTGTGAGAAGTTTGGTGTGGGTGACAATTTGTACATCACCTGCAAATGTTCTAGTCTAAAAGTCCCAACGGTCACCTTCTGCTCGCTGATAATGGTTCTGGTCGGGATATCCACATGATCTAATGCCCATTGGATCATATCATAGTAGGGAAGGACTCGTGGCCTGGCCACTATCTTATGCATTTCTTCTTGAACGACGATCTTGTATTTGGTGGCCAAGTCGTCCCTCTCATTATCATTGGAATCGTCTGAACAATTCACTAATTCGAACTGCAGAATCTTGGAGACGTATGACCAGGTTCTGACAGAATCAATACTTCGGGGTGAAGTATGAGAAACATTATCTGAGCCTTTCCCTGAACTCTCCGCACTTGCCTTGGATGCTTTTCGTGGGGCCATGATAGAAGACTTTGACTTAGCTCTCCTGTAGTAAAAATATGTATACATACAGAAATTAGCTTGATGAGAAAATCTTTTCTGTGCAAAATAGAAATGAACTTTGAAATACTGAGAGAAAGAGATCTATATCTTGGCCATTTAAAACCTCGACGTCTTTATGAATAGAACGGTCAAATCATTTTTAGAGAAATATTTAGCAATAAAAACCATATCCTTACCCGTCACTTCATCTTATTTCCAATTAATGCCATAAATTTCGACGGGTCGTGACACAGGTTGGCACAAGAAACATTTAAATTTACCTCGTAGACTGTGTATATTAATATTTGTATTAAAACATTTATTAATCTGGCTTAGGTTCTTTAATTAGATTTTCTTTACACTTTAATCACATTTTTGGCGTTCGCCGTATCAGGAGATTTCACTCATATCCTCGAGCCCCTAAAACCCGAGATCGCGATGTCGCGATCTAGTTAAGTAGAAATGTAATCCAGATTAAGTGTTTAATTAATCAGTGTTTAATTTATATCGTGATTTCGCGACTCGGGGCTACGAGAGTAAAGTTTCTTAGGAGAGTGAATGCCGAGTCATGAAACCCCGACAGTGTTTAATTGATATCGCGATTTCGCGACTTGGGGCTACGAGAGTAAAGTTTCTTGGGAGAGTGAATGCCGAGTCGTGAAACCCCGACAATGTTTAATTGATATCACGATTTCGCGACTCGGGGCTACAAAAGTAAAGTTTCTTGGGAGAGCGATCGTCGAGATGCGAAATCCCGACAACACTTAACTAAGGTTTAAGGAACTTTACTCTTGGTGCTAACCTGGGTAAGCTTTCAAGGTTGTTTCGTGACTTTGCGCACCGGGGCTTGGAAACCTTGTGACTTGTAACTCCTGAAGCACGATATCCTGAGGCATATGAAAGTAACAAATCTCGTTTAATGGTTAAAAGGCAATGACTTAGGAGTATAACGACCCACGCTACTTCACATGTCGGGACTACTGAGGTTTTCAGTGTGTAAAGATCACGAAGTAAAAGCCAGTTTAAAGGTGAACCTTTGATTTTACAATTACATTTAAACCAGTTGAAAAAAGGTGTCTCCAACATAGGCTCCAACTAGGGATCCCGTTTTCTTGCAAGACGGGAAGAACAGTAGACCATGTTCCTGTATTGGGTAAATGGAGTCATTGGTTTTACTTCTGTGAAATCTGCTTAAGGAAAGGGGATACAGAGGGAAGAAGAGATTTCGTCTTTCACTTATGAAGCTTTTCAACACCCAAATGCGTTTCAAACTCAGCTGTAGCCCATTTCATGACTTTCTCTTTCTTGTTACTGAGTTTAGGTCTGCCTTAAGATAATCAAAACAGTCCTAGGAAATCCAATGGATCTTTTGGCTTTTGTCTTGCATCAAACAAAGATTATTACAATTTTTTAATCGGGGAGCCCTGTCTGAACTTAGGATGTAGATCCAGTTTCGAGAAAGTTGCCTACTAGATTAGAGTGAGATTCATGTATAACAACCTTACAGATATCTCAGATATTTCTTCACTTCCAGCGAGCCTGTTTAGTACCCCGGTGAAGTTATCTGGCCCTTTTTACTGAATTTCCTTTCACCACTTCGAAATATATTTATGCATTTAAATGCTGAGACGAGGGCAATCATTTCTGAATTTCCTTTCATCGTCTCTTTGGACTAGATGGGGGCAATCATTTCTGAATTTCCTTTCACCATCTTCCTTATAATTTACTTTTTAGAACACGAAGTGGGGGCAATCAGTTTGTATGAGGGGTGATATCTGTGTAATATTTTGCAGTGGAGGTCTATCAACTTACTTTGATTAGTCGGTACCAACCTTCCCTTAAATTTCACAACACCTTAGCCCATAGGGAAAAAGGGGAAAGATTAATTCTAGGGGTCTTCCTTTGAGCAAGCCTCAATCCTTCGAAATTGTTGAAAAGCCTAGAATAGTCAGGATCAACCTATGCGTAACTTTGTTTAGTAAGAGACCAAGGAGTTGTGAAGACCAACTTATTTTCCAAAATCTGCTTTACAGCTTTCAAAGTTAAAATGTAATCTCTTCTCCCCATTGTATGCAAACCCGTAAAGATGCTTGGATTTTTAAGAAGGTAAATCCAAAGACAGGAAGAAGGGTGACAGATAGAGATCTGTAAACTGAGAAACAGGGGTCAAAAATTAAAACTGACTCTTGAAACTCTTTTTCTGGAGATGTTTTACTTTCTTTGCTTATTTTAACTACTTCCTATATTTATTTTAAGTGAAATTCTTAGGACCCATAGCAAGTAGTTGTTCTTTAAATAATAGTCAAGCAAAAACATTATATTTATGGGACCATTACGACGCTTTGGAGATCTTTGTTTAAAAATAAAATTCTCAGGAATTCGTACCTTTGCCTTACCATTTTAAAATAACTGAAAACCTTTTCTATCACCTATTTTCGGTGAATTTAGTCTCTGATATATGACTTTCTGTTTTCTCCTTTTGCTCGTTTAGGTTACAAGCCGAAATCCTGTAAACACGAAGAAAGCCCTTTAAAACAGCTGAATGTATTGAAAATTTCGTATCTCTACTCCTACCAAAATCACTAACGTCATTTATTAGAGGTGAAAGTAAACTTACCCAAAAGAAATTATGAAATAGAAAGAAAATACAAACCGATATATACAATGGAAATTTTTGGGAACCAATTATTACATATAGTGTTTTAAATAACGCCCATTGACAGGGGCGTTGAAGATTTTGCCATCCAGATTTTCTTATAGAAACGAATTTTCCCTTCGGGAGTTGCGACTTTGAATTGTCCGTACCAGATATGGTCGAATTTACTGTGTTTCACTGAATCTTCTTTTCTAGCATCCCATTTCAATACCAAATCGCCAGGGAGAAACTCTCTATCTTTTGCCTTACGGTCGAATAACGTTTTCATGTCGTGTTGGTATTTTTGCAACCTTTCGTCCACTTCGACCCTGTGCTGTTGTATTTCGATCAGCTGGTTTATCCTTCTTGTGACATGATTTGGTTCTTCTTTCTCGTCTTGCCACAGTTTCATTACGGGAAGCGACAGATTTATGGGTAATACCACGTCAGTCCCGTACACCATTTGAAAAGGAGAGGTGCCAATAGATTTTTTTGTGCCTATCTAGTTTGCCCATAAAGCATATTTCAAATGTACGTGCCAATATTTTTTGTTCTTGTTTAACACTTTATTAATTACATTGATTAGAATATTGTTGGAAGACTTGGCCAGTCCATTTCCTTGGGCATAATATGCCGTGGAATGGCCGAGCACGATATTGTATTTTTGACAAAAACTGATCATAGCCATAGATTTAAAAGCCTGGGTGTTATCTGTGACTATCTTTTGGAGGCAGCCAAATCTAGAAAAAATATTTTCTTCTAGGAAATCTATCACCACTAAATCTGTTGCCCTTCTGGTTGGAATAGCCTCCACCCATTTAGTGAAGTAATCTGTGGCAGTCAGGATCCATTTGTGTTGAGCGCTAGAATGGGGGTTAATTTAGCCTATAAAATCTAGTCCCCACTGCTGAAAAGGAGCTTCTGTTTTGACCGGGACTAATGGTAGCGCTGGGAGTTTATGCTTGCCCACGAATAATTGGCAAGGATTGCAGGTTCTGAATTTGGCATTGATGTCCAAGAAAAGTTTTGGCCAATAATACCCCGTCCTTAGCATCTTCTACGATATCGCCCTCCAAGCGTGATGTCCCCTGCACACCCCTTCGTGAAATTCACTTATGACCTTCTCTGTTTCTGATTCAACCAAACAAACCAACAGGAAGCCAAGTGGATCCTTCCAGTACAATTGACTTTCCGATATACAGTACTTGACCGCATGCAGTTTTAGCATCCTGGCTTTGGATGGGGATAATTCACTCGGGCATTTTAATGTCAGCAGGTAGGATACTATGTTTTTGTACCAATCAGATGAGGAAAATTTTTCTTCGATTCTGATTGCACTTGTTTTCTCATCGAGCTTGTTTAGGTCCACATCCTCTTCACTTCTCTGTAGGCCATTTATACCGAGGGCTTTGAAATTTGATTAAGCTAAAAGTTTAGCCAAACCTTGTCCCTTTACTAGTTTGGTTAGTTTTATCTCCAGATCAAATTCTTGAATTTTAGCGAGCCACCGTCCCCTTTTGCCATCACTGTCTGACTGAACCAGAATGTCTTTTACAGAGCTAGTGGGTACGTACGCGATTATCTTGGAATGTAACACATAAGTTCTGAAAGCCTTTAATGCCTTCACCATAGCATATGATTGTTTTTCCATTATATCGTATTTGAGTTCTACGTCTCTGAGACTTTTGCTAAAAAAGGCTATCGGTTGTTCAAAACCTTCTTCATTTTTCTGGAGGAGTACCGCGACAATTGTATGTTCAGAGGAGAACGAGAAAATAAGAAAATCCTTTAGATAGTCAGGGCTTGCCAGTATAGGTGCCTCTCTTATAACCTTCTTGATGCGTGAAAATGATTCTTTGGCCTCTGTTGTCCATTTCACTTCGTTGTTTTTCTTTAACATATCTGTGATCAATTTCACAATTTCAACAAAGTTTGGGATAAACCTCCTCAAAAAATTTATCTTTCCTAAGAATGACTGAATTTCCTTTACATTCCTAGGAATATTTATTGTGTCTATATCTTCAACCCTGCTAGGATCAGTTTTAATTCTGTCTCGAGACACAATATGACCCAGGAGTTTACCTTCTTGCATGGTGAAGTGAGACTTTTTGGGGTTTAAAGATAGACCAAATCTGCGACATTTTTCAAAAGTCTGCTTAAGATGTATTAAATGATCTTCGTCAAATTTAGAAAAAACGGTTAGATCATCGAGATAGATAACCACAAACTTGTCTCTTTCGCCGATGAAAGCGATATCCATAGCACGTTGGAAGGTGGCACCTGCATTCATTAGACCGAAAGGCATCTTATCATACACGAATGTACCCCAAGGGGTAGTGAAGGCTATTTTTTCTTTATCATGTTCATTTATGGCAATTTGATTGTACCTAGAGAACCCATCAATCATCAACATCCTATTTTCCCCAACTACCTTTTCTAATACGTGATTTATTTTGGGCAAAGGGTAGTTGTCTTTGAGGGGTGACTTATTTAAATTTCTAAAATCGACACACAGTCTAATCTCCCCATTCTTCTTTCTAACTAGGACCAAGTTTGCTACCCAATCGAAGTATCTCAGTGGTACTATTATTTTAACTTCCCTTTTGACTACGGGTAATAAGATAGGGTTGATTTGTCTAAGATTTTGTCTAAAAGGTTTGACACCAGGCTTTAGGGGTATCTTGTGTTCAATTACAATGGTGTCGTAGGTTCTCAGTTCTTCATAAGACCAAGCAAAAACGTCTTTATACCGCGCGAGTAAGTCTTTATACTTGCTTTTTACCTCAGGAGGAAGGTACTTTGATATTTTTACCATCTTAGGCTCCTCTTTGGTCCCTACATCACAGTCTTCAACCTCTTCCGGTTGGGGTTGCAGAGTGAATTTTAAGGGCATATCATTCTGATCGAAAAGTCTCTCCAGGGGGATTAGTCCCTTTGGAATCTGATTATTCTTTAAAACCAACATGCGATGGTTAGCAATTTTTTCTCGGAACTCCTGAGGCTCCTCTCCCTCTTGCATAATCCAGGCATGATCATTTTGGTCCTCCTGGTCAATGTGGGTTTCGGAGAAATCACCTACCATTTCCAGGAACTTTCTGATCTGCTCGTCATCCTCGAAAACCGGCCAGTGTTGTATATTGTTCGGTATGGATGGTCTGTGCCTTACCTCTATGTGGTACTTCAATTTGAAAGCGGTGGGAGGTATGAAAGTTGAAGCCTCTTTGGCCAGTGAATCAACTTGCTGGTTTTCGGCTCGGGGGATAAAATGTACCTTTACTGATGAAAATAAATTTTCCATAAGATCCCAGGTGCAATTTCTGTAAGATCTCAATCTTGGGTGCTTGGCCTGGTATTCCTGATTTATCTGCTTCACTATCAACTCTGCATCTCCGTAAACTTACAGGTTCTTTATGTTCAACTTCTTGGCAGCCTCCAACCCTAAGACTAAAGCTTCATACTCACAGACGTTATTTGTGTAGTCTATGTCCCACTGAAGCCTGTAAGAGAAAGGGATAACAAATTCGTTTTTAGGTTCCATAAAAAGTACTCCTGCACCCACTCCTTCATGTGACAGGGCACCATCAAAAAACATTTTCCAAATCCCATTATTATACATATTTTCACATATCTTTCCTGATTCATTATTTTCTAAGAAGTTCTCTTCTGCACAACTATTTACATCATCATCAAAAGACATAATACAATTTCCTAGATCTTGATTGACAATATAAATAGGAAAATTGTTAGGATTATGAGGGTCGCTCACTGTGTAGGCCAGCCTCGTTTCCCTATATAATCGAGTAAGTTGTCCACCAAACACAGGGATCGTGGCGTAGGTCATGTCTAGTTGAAGAGACCCACCTAGCTTGGCTTCCCATGACCTAGATAGCAACAAGCCATACTTCGGGGGTATATCGGCAATAACCACATCCATCAAGATGCTTTTGACTGGGACCTGTGAAAGGGTGACTACTAAATATTTTTTCATACCCATGCACTTAACTCTTCTCGAATCGAAAGAGTAGATATCTCCATAAGGCCTGGTGATCTCGAGGCCTAGTCTATCCATAATAGTTTTGGGCATCACATTATGTGAAGCTCCAGAGTCAAGCATGCAGTTATGCAGTAGTTGATCATGCACATTCAGAGTGATATAGAAAGGAGATACAATGTCTCTGGCACCCTCAAAATGTGGACCAAAAGTGATATTGGGCTTATCGTCTTTCAAGTTTATCACGTCAGAGTGACTTTATAGCTATGAAAAACCTATTGCTTTGGTCATCTACTTATGATATACACGATTCTTCACTAATTCCACCAGAGGGATTGGTATTTTTATCTTATTTTCGAGGCTGAACCCTCCACCACCTTTGTCTGTTTCTTTGGTTGGAACCCCAGACTCCTTCTTTTCTAATTTATTTGTTTGTGCTATTTATCACCCATGGGTTTATCTACCGATGTGTGTGTCTCATCTATCCTGATTTCCTTTGGTTGGGTCTCAACCTCCTTCGTTTTGGGATCCAACGAGTCTGCCCCTTTTATTTTTTTATTAGATGTCTCGGTCTCTTTTGGGGTGGGCACGTATACTTCACCTCTAGGGAGAATTTTCTTGGGTTGAGGAGTCAACGCATGTTTGTTTTTAGACCTCAGGTTATACCTAGGCTAGACCTCAACCATTATAGAATCGTTCGTTTCTTGACATACAGTAAAATCAATGTTGTTTAAGGACTTCTCATAATCTTCTTTAGTTACATAAGGCCGAGTGTAGTCATCACCCAAATTTGTCACATCTTCTTCCAGACCCTCGAAATCTTCCAGGTCATTTCCTCCTATAAAATTTTCATTTTTTAAAGGGGTTTGAATTTTCTGGTCTTCATTTTTAATCTGCCTTTGTTGATTTTGAGGATTAGGGTTTCTATTGAATTCCATTTTAACGAAAGGATTGGTCTTGGATTGATCTAGCTCCATTCTGGAAATTTTATTCGATAACTCCTTAATTATCCTAGCCATATCATCCATTTTGTCGTCTGTGAATCTATTTGACCCTGAGGGTCCTGCTTGTTCCCTAAAACGTTTGTTTTCTCAGTTTCCCATTTCTACCTTGGTTTTCAATTTGCCAGAAGCCATCATATTATCAATTTCTACGACATCATCTTGCATTCGGGTTAGGGTGGCCCCCCTCCTTTCTCTCAAAAGAAGTGCGAAATCAGGTTTGAAGGCTCCCGCAAAGGTTACCTTGGCTACAGGTTGGGATGGTTTAACTTCGACCGGGATCTTATTATATAGCTTGTTAAATCTTTGAATAAATTCCATAACTGTTTTCGAATTCTTTTTCTTTAAAGATCCAAACTCGGTCAAATAATACAAGTGGTCTTTCCTTTCACCCCATTGTCTAAGGAAGGAGTCTTCTAGGGAATCATAGGATAATATCGATCCTGTGGGTAGGCTTCGAAACCAGGTTCGCACTTGTCCTTCGAAAGTTTGAACAAACAACCTCGAATACACATCTTCGTGCTCGAGACCTAGGATATCTGCGAACTAATCAATGAAGTTTATATGTTTGACTGCGGTCAAGTCTCCTTCCCTCGTAAATTTAGGTAAGTTTTTAATATAATTTTCAGGAAGGTCATGAAGAGGGATGGGTAGGACCAAAGGTGCATATCTCGCAGCCACTTTAGCGAAAACTATGGGAGGTGGGGGAGGTCCTTGGCCTCCCATTCATCCTCCTGGAGCCCCTCCACCTCCTAAAACTCCTCCACCCCCTCCTTCTAAAACCCCTCCACCTCCTCCTCCGGTGGCTGCCATCGGTACTACTAGATAGGGAAACGATGTATTGTATAGAGGGTTCTGGAAAACTATAAGCGAATCTTTATCTTCTTCGTGAGACGAGAAAACCAAAGTCAGGTGATAAGGGATGCGAGGAACTGACTCTTTGGATTTACAAGAGATGTAACCATTGGAACCCGTAGGCATGGAATCTGAGTGTATGGTATACTCTTCGATACTCGGCGAGGTCGTGAAATCTAAATGAAGAGTCAGCGGGATACCGACCACTGATAAATTCACTGCGGGGTTTTTACCTTTGTGTAAGATAGAGATTGTCGGATGGACCTCACTTTTAACCTCAAATCTAGCTAAAGTTGGATTGATGGTTTCGGGAGGGGAACTGTGCAAAGTTGAAGGTTCAAAAGAACTCTTGGTATTGGGTTGTGGGTACTTAAGCTGGTAAACTACAGTAGTTGGCTTAAGGGAACCTGTAGTTTTCAAAATTTTTTCAGGATCGGAAATGGGCGTGGTCTGTTTTCCCTCTGGGCTTTGTCCGGTGTTCCTTCGACCAGATGCTAGCTTATTTAAACGTGGATTCGCCAAGTGAAAGATAAGAAAATCCTTTAGAGGGTGTTCACTCTTTGTTCACTATCAAAGGGTGAAACTTGTAAGAAATGTCGTTCTCCCAGGGAAAAAGGTTTTGTAACTTCGGTCCCCGGCAACGACGCCAAAAAGATGTTGTTCTAGAGTCTGTACTTAAGGCTTAGAAAGTACAGTGTCTAGGCATCCAAAAGTGAGTAAAGGGTAAAAACGTGAGAAGAGTCAACCTTTGGGAAGGGAAGCTAAGGCTGATTTCCAGGTTGTCGTTGTCTCGCTTCCAACTGTTCCTTGATGTTTATATCCCGTTCAATCGCAGCCCATGAATGTTCAAGTTCTACCTGGGTGAGGGATGTTTTAAGTATGGTATCGAAAAGGTTTAAAGCAATATGGGTTTGGTCAGATAAGCCGAGTTCAATATTAGGATGTCTTACAATGGGGACAGTCATAGAGGAACATAAAAAATTAAAGGAGAGTTCAAAGTTTTTGATGCTGTATCAATTTGATCTTATAACAGAGAACTTTTGAATCCAATATTAAAGACAAAGTGCAAACCAAAGGCCTTTTCCCGTAACTGATTTATATTTTAAATAAATGGTATGTGAAATGTGAGAAAACATTAAGCTGTCTATTCTCCTATCAAGGGAGAATCTCACCCTGTAAACAGAAGAAGAAAATAAGATAAGGAGAAATTTGACGAAGCATAAAATATGACAATCTAAAGGGTTCACAGGTCTTGTACCTGCTAATATCCGACACAGAGGAAAAACTATAAACAATATAGATGACTAAAAATTGATCACCACAATAGAGGTTTTACTCAATTGTAGTAAAAAAATTCATAAGATATATATATATATGCAGAATGAAATTAAATATGAAATCACAGAGGAAACAAACTCATAACACAGTCTTGATGGAATTAGGAGTCTTCGGATTGCTTTGTATTAAATTTCAAAAAAGGAGAGAGTCTCTATTACAATCGACCAAAAAGGTCTAGCCCGTAATCTTTCTTCTAATTAAATATTTATACAACTTCTGCATGCTAGGATCTCAATCGTCATAGCAGTTTTTTTTGGTTACAAAAAAGGAAATTTATGCATTCCAATTCTTTTCCTTTGTTCTCTTTTGGGCAGATGGATCACCTTCATTTCTTTAAAACTTTGGGTTCTAAAAATAGAACAGGCAGACACATGTCATTATTTGGTACCCGAAGACTGCCCCTTCGCCTGCTGTGTGCAAGTGATGCACTTCTCCATCAACTGGGCTATCACCCTGGAAGGTTCTGCTTGATTATTTGCCGCAAAACTGTAATAGTCCTTCACTAATTGTGGCAAATTTCTTTCTACCTGTCGGTCTTCAGTGCTAATAAAACATAAAAGTACACTTGGTTTTATTAGCCATCTGTCTACTTGAACTATATCTACCTGGGTTGTCTGCAATATTTCAGCCAACTCTCTTTCTTCATTCTCCTTGATATTGAGCAAGTGTTTAGCTATATTGATCTGGCCCAATGTCTCATTACTATTTTCACTATCAAGACCCAACGAACTCCCATCTATGAAGCCGAAAGTTTCTTCACAAGATTTTCTTACCTCTTTAGCTTGTTGTCTGCCTTCTAATATGTTACGCTCCCATTCCTTCAACAAGATGTTACCTCAAGTCTGCTCTGGGATGGAAAACTTGAAACTACTGCCCATTTCCCTTTTTGTTGTGGTTATAACAGCCTCTTGGAAAGCGACCCGAGCCGCCCCAACTTCTTTTTCTCTGAAAGAGATGTTTTCCAATACTTGATCAATGAGTTGGCAGTTGTTTTGAATAGTTTCCACCTTCGCAAGTAAATCTTGCTGAGCTGCCGATACTCTTTTTTGGATTTCTATGGCTTGGGATTGAAATATCCTGATATCTATCACCTGGCTTTCGGTGAAATTTAATTTGGCCTGTAGCTGCTCTATCAATTTTTCTTGCTGGCTTTTCTGTGATTGGCTAGTCTAGGCCACCTGTTGTGTTTGTTTGAGATCAGTTTTGAGCTGCTCGATTTCCTTTTGATCAGATTTTCTAGCTTGCTCTATACCTGAATTCGCCTGATCTTTGGCAGCTGCCTTTGCTGTAGCCAGTTTAGCCTCCAAAGTTTTGATTAAGCGATTTTTCTGCTTCTACTGATCTTTTAGGGACTCAACAGAATATTGGTTGGCTGTAGCAAAAGCCCCCAATGTCCTTGCTATTTGAGTTTCAAATTCTTGCTTCTTCATGTCTTTTCCATTGGCTAAGACTTTAAATTTCTTGGCTACCTTTCCTGCTTCTTAATAAATCTCTTGCTTTACAATGGCCTTTCTCTTCTTTTCGAAGAAAAATTCGTTCGAAGGAAACTCTACCAAAGTTATGGGCAATAGTTCTTCACCGAAAATCCATCCAGCGTTTGGGATCCCCTTTGTGGATTGTAGGGGAGTAACAAAAATGATGGGACTGCCGATATGCTTGGAAGATTTCCCCAGAGTAACAACCGAGGTTGGTTTGTTTGTAGGGTTGGGAGTCTCAGCTTCCTATTTCGGGACCCCAGTTTGCTTCTTTTTTTCCTGGTGTTCTTCTTGGTCAGGTGCCAAATCTTTGGAGCCCTTGGCTTCCGTTTACAGTACCTCTGGGGTCGTCGAGTTTTTACCCTGTAAGACTTGGGGAAGGCAACTCCACCGATGTTCCTGGAATTTGAAAAAATCGGCCATCTCTTTGGGCGACAGGGCTTGCATTCGACTCAAGACCTTTGCATAATATCTTATGCCTCGGAAAATATCCTCATGAGGCAAATTCTCATGTTCATATCTTTTAAGGCCACAACTAGCCATGTGATTACTTACGACCCTATGTGGGTCGTGTTTCTTGAACTCAATGTGGACGAATTTAATATCTTCCAAGGCTGCTGCCTCAGCCTTTGCATTTTCGAAATCTAATAAAGAATAGGTATTCAAATGAATAGGGAAGGGTGGCCATACCTTTTTCTAAAATCCTTTAATCTCTTTTCTTATGCCACCAATCATGGATTTCCTAGCAATTTCACGACAAACCAACCTATCTGGTACAAATAATGGTAGAGCATATGGAGGAATAGAGGCACCGAAAACCCTGGTGTATGAAAATTCTGCCTCTATGTACCAATCGACCACGTTGCTCAAGTTGGCCGCAATGCTATCTGAAATCCTGGGCGGTGGATTATCGAAGATGGTTACATGCATCGACACCATTACCCATTTGAAAATCTCATATATGAAGTCTACGATCTTATCCTCCCAAATTTTTGAATTGCAAACATGGATAGGCTTAGCATCAGATGGAGTCCAACTCCAACTCATTAGGGGAAAAGGTGTCATAAAACAAATGACGTCCATGATATATGCAGACATAAAGAATGAAGCGGCCTTCCCATTTGCCCTCTGCGTCCGATATTCTATAATCCGACTGGTTAGGCTGTCTGACAACAGTTTGGCCCAGTCGAAGGAACAAACTTCAGTGACTGTATGAATTAGAGGCACCCACGGGAGAAAGAAATGTGTGGTGTCCTCCCTCCCATACAATCTATAGGTCATCATTGCTATGTATTTGAATTGAGGTTCTAGGGAAGAGATTGAATAAACTCCATTACCGTCCGCCCTGAACTTGGCGGGGTGCGAGAACCAATCTTTGATCAGATCAGACATGCTTCTACTGTATTTATCGCATTCTTTCTGCTTAAAACCTTCCAGAAACTCGACATTGTGTGAGAAGTTTGGTGTGGGTGACAATTTTTACATCACTTGCAAATGTTCTGGTCTGAAACTCCCAACGGTCACCTTCTGCTCGCTGATAATGGTTCTGGTCGGGATATCCACATGATCTAATGCCCATCGTATCATATCATAGTAGGGAAGGAGTTGTGGCCTGGATGCTATCTTATGCATTTCTGCTTGAACGAAAATCTTGTATTTGGTGGCCAAGTCATCCCTCTCGTTATCACTGGAATTGTCTGAACAGTTCACTAATTCGGACTGCAGAGCCTCAGAGACATATGACCAGGTTCTGACAGAATCAATACTTCATGGTGAAGTATCAGAAACATTATCTGAGCCTTGCCCTGAACTCTCCACACTTGCCTTGGACGCTTTTCATGGGGCCATGATAGAAGACTCTGACTTAGCTCTCCTGTAGTAAAAATATGTATACATATAGAAATTAGCTTGATGAGAAAAGCTTCTCTACGCAAAATAGAAATGAACTTTGAAATACTGAGAGAAAGAGATCTATATCTTGGCCATTTAAAACCTCGACGTCTTTATGAACAGAACAGTCAAATCATTTTTAGAAAAGGATTTAGAAATAAAAACCATATCCTTACCTGTCACTTCATCTTATTTCCAATTAATGCCATAAATTTCGATGGGTCATGACATAGGTTGACGCAAGAAACATTTAAATTTACCTCGTAGACTATGTATATTAATATTTGTATTAAAACATTGATTAATCTGGCTTAGGTTCTTTAATTAGATTTTCTTTAAACTTTAATCACCTTTTCGGTGTTCGCCGTATCAGGAGATTTCACTCATATCCTTTGAGCCCCTAAAACCCAAGATCGTGATGTCGCGATCTAGTTAAGCAAAAACATAATCCGAATTAAGTGTTTAATTAATCAGTGTTTAATTGATATCGCAATTTCGTGACTCGGGGCAATGAGAGTAAAGTTTCTTGGGAGAGTGAATGCTGAGTCACGAAACCACGACAATGTTTAATTGATTTCACGATTTCGCGACTCGGGGCTACGGGAGTAAATTTTCTTGGGAGAGTGAATGCCGAGTCGCGAAACCCTGACAATGTTTAATTGATATCGTGATTTCATGACTTGGGGCTATGAAAGTAAATATTCTTGGGAGAGAAATCGCCGAGACGCGAAATCCTGACAACACTTAACTAAGGTTTAAGGAACTTTACTCTCGGCACTAACCTGGTTAATCTTTCAAGGTTGTTTCATGACTTCGCGCATCGAGGCTTGAAAACCTTGTGACTTGCAACTCTCGAAGCGTGATATCCCGAGGCATATGAAAGTAACAAATCTTGTTTAACGGTTAAAAGACAATGACTTAGGAGTATAACGGCCCTCGCTACTTCGCATGTTGGGACTACTGAGGTTTTCAGTGTGTAAAGATCACGAAGTAAAAGCTAGTTTAAAGGTGAACCTTTGATTTTACAATTACATTTAAACTAGTTGAAGAAAGGTGGCTCCAACATCTCTCACAGAGTGATATTGAATATCAATATTCTTTGTCTTTGAATGATAAGCCTATTTCTTCCCCAGAAAAAATTCACTCTGACTATCACAATCTATCCTTACATCTTGCTATACCAACCCAATACCTCAACACAATATTTGTAACCATACTGCTTCCTTACTTGCATGAGTGGCTTCCATGTATTCAACTTCTGTAGTTGAAAGTGCCACTACAACCTGTCTTTTTCTCATCCAAATGATTGCTCCTCTAAATAGGTTAAACACATACCCTCTTGTGGATCTCCTACGATCTAGATCTCCAGCCCAATCTGCATCCACAAAGCCATGTATGTCCAACACTCTGTCCAATCCTGGTATTCCTTGGTATCACAATCCATTGCTAGCAGTTCCACACAAATACTTGAAAACCCTTTTTACTGCTGCCCAATGCTCCTTCCCTGGTTTTGACATATACTTTCTCAAAACTCGCACTACATGTGCAATGTCCAATCTAGTACATACCATTGCATACATCAAACTGCCAACTGCACTCGCATATGGAACATGAGACATGTCCTCCTCCTCTTCCTGTGTCTTGGGAAACTGATCCACATATAACTTTACACCAATAGGAATATGGACCTTGATCAGTTTACATTCTTGCATATTAAACCTCTGCAATATTGTCTCGACATGTTTTCTGTAATTTAACCAGAGTTTCCTCTTTTTCTGATCTCTTTTAATTTCCATGCCCAAAATGAAATTTGCAGCACCGAGATCCTTCATGTCAAATTTAGAGAAGAATTGAGTTTTCACTTCCTAGATAATCTCCTTGTTGTTTCCTATAAGCAACATGTCATCCACATACAAGACCAAATAAATCCAACGATCACCAATTAATTTAAAATACACACAATGATCCTATTTGATTCTTGTGAATCCAAGTCCCAGCATATAAGTATCAAATTTTTGATACCACATCCTTGGTGATTTTTTTAAACCATACAGGTACTTTTTCATCTTGCATACCAGCTCCTTCTTTCCCTTCATAGAAAATCCTTCTGGGTGCTTCATATAGATTTCTTCTTCCAGATCCCCATGTAGGAATGCTGTCTTCACATCCATCTGTTCTACTTCAAAATCAAATGTAGCATCAACAAATAACATAAATATTATAGAAGTTAACTTGTCAACATGAGAAAAAATCTCACCAAAACCAATTCCCTCAACCTGGGAATAACCCTTTTCTACTAACCGAGCTTTGTATTTCCCCACTTTTCCTTCAACATTAGCTTCTTTTTAAATACCCATTTGCTTCCAATGGGATTTCTTCTAGTCAGAAAATCCACTACATCCCAAGCCTCATTCTTATCCAAGGATTCCATTTCTTCATCCATGGCCTTTTTCTAGAGTTTTCCATCCTCTGAATCCATTTCCTCCCTGACAGTTCTAGGATCATCATCAGTGATAGAAAAAATAAAATTTGAACGGAAATCAAATGGAGTATACCTTTCCGGTAGCCTTATTTCTCGAATCGTTCTCCTCAATAATGGAGTATGATGATCTTCTTCTTCTGATTCATGTTCTTCTGTAGAGTCTGATTCATCATCCTTTAAATCAAACTCTATTTTCTCTGGTTCTTCTTTACTTGGTAGGACTTTTTGTTTAACACCATCCTTCATTTCTCTAAATAACACATCTCAGCTATACAAAACCTTCTTAGTTTTTGGGTTCCAAAGATTATAATCTTTGAGACCATATTTATACCCAATAAAGATACACTTTTCAGCCTTATTATCTAGCTTACTCATGTTTTTCTTTGGAACATGAACATAGGCCTCACAGCCAAATACCTTGAGATGTGTGAGAGAAGGTTTATTACCAGTCCATACCTCTTGTGGAGTCTTGTCATCTAGCATTGATGAGGGTGATTTGTTGACCAGGTAACATGCAGTACCCACTGCTTCTTCCCATAATTCTTTCCCTAACCTGACACCACTGAGCATGTACCTTGCTTTTTCCATCAATGTCCTGTTCATCCTTTCTGCAACTCTATTCTGCTGAGGTGTATATGGAGTAGTCTTATGCCTTTCTATACCACACTTCTTACATAATTCTTCAAATTCATTCCCGCAGAAATCTCCACCATTATCTATCCTCAATACCTTAATTCTTTTCTCTGTTTGATTCTCACCAAGAGCCTTAAACTCTTTAAGCCTTTCAAATACTTCAGATTTCTTCCAAAGGAAATATATCCAAGTATTCCTCAAGAAGTCATCTATAAATGAGACATAGTACACATATTTTCCCAATGATGGAACCAACACAGGTCCAAACACATCATTGTGAATTAGCTGTAAAATTACTTCTTTCCTCGTTGCACCGTAGGGGAATCTTGTCCGATTATTCTTTCCATATACACAATGTTCACAGAAACAAAAATCCAGAGAGAAGTTAGACATACCTTTACCGTGTATTAGTCGAAGACCCTTCTCTCCGATATGCCCCAGTCTTTGATGCCACAACATAACCTTTTATCCATAGACTGTAAGAGTTCTTTCTTCTTCAAATCTAATATCAGGAACAATGGAACTATTACACCCATCACTAATAGTGCTTCCTTGTAGATTATACAGAGTTCCAAACCGAACTCCCTTCAACAACACCATTGATCCTCGAACCATCATGCATGTTTCCTTTCAAATATTGATTTTACCCCTGCATCGCCCATTTTTCTTACATAAATCAAATTTTAGGCCAATCTCGGGATGTGCAAAACACTAGGTAGTGTTCTAATCCTTCCATCTATGAGCCTCAACTTGAATTTTCCTCGACCTATTATTCTGGTTGTCGAGTCATCACCTAGGAAAAGATTACCTCCATCATACCTTTCAGATTCATAGAACCACTCCCTGTGGGGAGTCTTATGAAAGGATGCACCTGATTCAACCAACCACGCCTCATGATCTGCATGTGTGCTTGAAGAAGCCAAGTACACATCCCCTCTTTCTTCCTTGGAGGTCTTTTCTTCTGTAGAAGGATATTCTTCATATCCCTTCTTTTTCTCAACTTTGGATCTACACTGCTTCTTGTAGTGCCCTTATTTACCACATCTCCAACATACGTTTACAAAATTTCCGAGAGACTTAGATATTCCCTTAGACTCAGATCTCCTACTTGAGGACTTAGATATATTTCTTTCCTGGGAGCGTCCTCTTGCAAATAATGCATCTGTGCTCTGTCCTTCCATGTTCTTCTGTCTCATCTCCTCCGACAACAAGGATGAGACTACTTCATCAAACTTCAAGGCAATTGTATTACTACCTATGGCCACAACCAAAATATCCCACGAGTCTAGTAAAGAGCATAGTAAACTAATACACTTATCTTCATCTGAAATTTTAATCTTAACAGATACTAACTGACTTACCACAATATTGAAGGCATTCAAATGCTCTTCCACCAAGTCTCCATCTCTCATCCTCAGGTTATACAACTTCTTTCACAGGAATAGTTTATTTACTAGGGACTTAGACTGATAAAACTTCCCCAACTTATCCCATAAATCTTTGGCTGTAGCTTCCTTTGACACATTCAGTAAAACTAAATCTAAGAGACACAGTCGGATTGTGCTCTTCGCCTTCCGATCCAACTTTTTCTAGTCATCTATTGAAGTTCCTATAGGTGCAGTACCTGGATCCACTGCGATCCACTGATCTCTATCCACCAATAGATCTTCCATCTTGAGCTTCCATAGCTCAAAACTTTTCCCATTAAACTTCTCGATATCCATTTTCTAACTACTCACCATTTATTTTCACCTGAAAAATCAATGCCACAAATCTCCCACTATAAAAAGGATTATCACAGTCCTGAGCAAAACCCTTGACAACAAAGATGTCCCCTGAATCCAACAAAGCTCTGATACCAAATGCATATTTTAACCTTGTACAATATCTTACTGCAAACATATTTTCAATAAAAGAACATAAAATATACAATGTTAAATACACACATTACACAAAGATTTTTTCCTTGGAAACCCAAATTTTGAAAACCAACATATTCTAAATTCATTCATTGTTTACAATACAATATACATATAGGAGCCAATGACATCCAAAAACCTAACCCAATGACCTAGATTAGTCAACAACCTTAATTCCTTAACCAAAAATAGAAAACCATCGACAAAAAACCATGTGCTGAAAAACCTCCCAACAATGGACATGAAAATCGAGGCAACACAAAAAATGAGGTAAAAATATGACATGTTTCTCGAGGAAAAAGGGCGCCCCCCCTCAAACACCCCCGCATGCCCGACACAACATAGCAATGAATATAACACATAACACATACCCAACATGGCATGCTAAATTTGCAGGGTAAAGCGACTGTCCATTTTCATCTACCAGATGTTTGCAATATGTTGCTCCTGATAAGAGCTTCCAACGTTTTTGAATTGGTGGAATATTTTTTGCATCTAAACTCGATTATAAATCAATATCATGTAAATTTGGATACATTTTTATTCATATTGACATGGATAAAAAAAATAAATTCAATTAGATAATCGAAATATAAATAAAATCTGAACTTATTGAAGATGGAAAGAGAGAACTCCGTGATGGAATTTGAGTAATATGGAACAGACTAGAATTTGAAGAATTGACCATTTGATATTATAAGATTTTTTCCCCGCATTTGAGAAAAATCAACAATCAATTTTTAAGAATAAGACGACTTTAATCAGAAAATGTATACTATGAAGTACTACAAGTCATGTGGATGCATCCTAAAAGATAATTTAAGATGAATATACTATTTCATGTGCAAATAAAAAATCAGATAACTTTTAAAGCATAACGCTGCACTTATTTAAACAAAACACATCAGTGCGTCTGTAACAATACAAAACACCATGGTGTTTAATTACTAATCACACCGGTTCTTAAGATTTCAAATAAATAAAAAAGAATTGTATCATATCGATGCTCCAAAAATATTTAGCATACCAGTTCTTTTTATAAACAAACGCACCAATGTGTTATACTAATAAATACACAGATGTTTCGAATTTTTTTTAAAAAAAGTGCTACTTTGTTTTTTAACCATTAAAAAATGAGCGGGAATTTATTTTTTCAAAATCTAATTTCCTAAATTCTTTTAAATAGTAAAATGCTATTCACTATTTCATTATTTTGCCAAAATTTACATGGGAGAGATTCACAAAAGAGACATACCGGGGAGCACTGTGGAGCAACAAAATACTTTGGAACAACATAATTATTCAGAAGATTAGAATTTGAAGGGTATGGTGATTCACTCAAAACCATTTTCATAAAGTACTTTAAATAGTATTAAGCTATTCCCTATTTCATTATTTTTCCAAAATTTATAGGGAAGAGATTTGCAAGAGAGACATATCGAGGAACATCATAATACTTTGGAACAATAGAATTATTCAGAAGATCATAATTTGAAGGGTATGGTGATTCACTCAAAACCCTTATGGAGCAACAAAATTATTCAGAAGATCATAATTTGAAGGGTTTTTTGATTCACTCAAAACCTTGCATAGTAAAAATCTTAAATTTTACTGTTGATTTTAATAATATTTTTTTTTTACAATTTGTATCCCTATTTGGATTTATTTAAAATTAAAAAAAAATAAAAAATCATACTTACCTTACACCTTTGCTTCTTCTTGCCTATGTGATTGCAAAATTTCACCTTAGGGTTTAACTCCCTCTATAACTTCACAATTAGATATTTTCATTTTAGGCATTTTAGATTTAATGGGTTTGTGTTTCTATATATAAGGCGTTTGGCATGTGATGCAAGGGGACCACTTATTGCATCGGATCCAAACCTAGTCAGCCCTATCACATTTAAAAAAAAAAATGGTTTATGTTTATCAGTGCACCGGTTTGACAATAACGCACTAGTGCCCTTACTGACAAAGCGCACTAGAAATGCTGTAACATAATTTTATAATTTTTTCGTTCATCGGTGTGTAATTTTTTTCGTTCATGTTTTTTTTTTGTTTTCATTTTTTACTTTAGGCATGATGCTGTTATCAATACATATCACACAATTGAAATTTAAAGTATTTAAATTTTTTTTTTTTCCTGTTGGTGCGTTTCCTTCATCGAATGCACTAGTTCTTTCATATTACTAAAGCGCACCAGAAACCAGATTTGTTATTTTTTTTTAGCTGAAAATTATGTGATTTATTTATAAAATATATTTAATAGATTTTGTATTGAATGGTACAGGTTGTATATTGATAAAAAAATGTGTGAGAATAGTTTAAGTAACAAAAATTTTGATTGACACAATGATAACACATTCAAAAAAGAAAAAAAAAAAGAAAGTTCGTTGTAAATTCTATACAAAATTAATGTTTGAACTATATGTAATTTTAACTAATATGTATTGGTTAGTGTGTGTGTGTGTTACACATTATTTTGGTCATCTTAGTGATCCACTAACAACATGTGTTCATGTTCCCAAAAAGAGCCTTTCTCTATGAGGAAAGTGACTAGCTTCCTTTTCCAAAACACCCTATTAAGGAAGGTCATCACAGGTTGCATCATAAGCAGGGTGCGACGATGACTTGTCATCACACTCTGCCCTAAAAATGGTTTGCAATGTCTTTGCAGGCTGCTCTATAGGTGGGGTGCAACGATGCCAAAAGGCTAAGAAAAGGTCGACCTTCACGAAATTTCTAGATGGGGATCTTCTAGAAAGTGAGGTGGCATCTGTATGGTTGGGATCCTACTCGCTTCTCTGATTTGGTGGGATCATCCTAATCTCTTTAACCATCTCTCTTTCCCCTATATAAAGAGGGATTTCTCATGGAAAAGGCTAAGGTTAATGAAGGTTGAATAAGGCTAAGATTTTATGGAGAATTCTGCATTGGGCCATTCTTGAGAGCTTCATTTCAGTTCACCAAGTCATTGTGGATTTTCTTCATTCAAGTTTGGAGCAAGTGTGTGTGTTGGAGAAAAGGGTCATTGGAAGGGGACTTTGCAACATCAAGGATTTGGTTGTAATCTCCACTTTCATTATTTATATTACAGTGATATGTTTCTTTCCCATAAAACTCATCTCGTTTTATTGTATGATTCCTTGATCACATACTTAGGTTCTCTTTGAGTATGCTATATTGCTTTCACTTTGGTTGGCTTGTGTTCTCTTGCAGATCTAATATCACAGGAGCACTGAAGTGGAGCTATGATGACGACGACAAGGGGAAGTGATATTTAAATGGTATGTCACCTATCTTTCGTTTGATAGTAAACTCAATGATTAGAGCTTAGGGAAAGCGTCATGTCCTGTTCTGTTTTGTTCTATATCTAGGTGGATCTAGGGAGATCTGTTTATGTCCGCATTTACCGATAAGTCCCATAACAGTGTGTTATGCATAGCCACAAAATGAGGAAGCTTGATAAGATTCTTTGTGATCTAAGTGCAGAAGAACGTAAAATCTTGATGGAAAAATTGCAAAAGGATGAATCAGGTGAATGAAAAATTACTATTCAATATGAGTTCTTTTTTGAATTTTCATTAATACTATACTTAAGAATATTAGATAACATGTTTCAAACAATCTATTAATTCACATATGTTTAATTTTCTATAGGGACCAACAACGAAGGAACATAATGTCGTCCTAAGAAAATAAAAATTATAGAAGATGTAAATGATGATGAATTGTTCCTTAGCTCATCTAGAGTGGTGTTGGAGGTTAATGAAAGGGGGATTTTTTTTTACAAAACTATGAGGTATATAGTGGAATGAACGTATAGATGTACTTTCCACTTACAATACATAAATCAATCCAATGAGTCCAAGAACCAGGTTATATCTAAACTATAGGAAGCATTTCCAGAGCAATGGTCAATGAGACCTGTTAGACTTGCAATAACAAAAACATACAACAACAAAAATAATAATTCAAAAAGTAATATTCTTAAAAATGCTTTTCTAGAATATGTATATATTGCTACAAAGAATTCCTTTATTAATATCAATGTTGTTATATTTTGTTTTCATATATCAATATAAAAACAATTTATGAAAATCCCAAAGGATCAACAAGCTGATATCCGAAATATGCCAGTAGGAATGTCCAAAAAAGTGTACAAGGAGATGGTCAAATAAATAGACATAATTGCATTACAGGAGGAGCCATCTCAATAACAACGTGTTTCATATGTATGAAATCATTGAATTTTTCTATTAGGTACATATAAATAAATAATTTAGCAATAAATATTAATTTTCAAGTATTTTCTTACAGAAAAGAAAACAAAATGGAACCCATTCAATACATAAAATAGGACGACAAGGAAGAAAATGGTTGATAGCAATTTTTGTGAGTAATTGTTATTTCCTTATAACAACTTAAGATTTCAGTTTTGTATATTTCAAGTTGTTTTACAACATCCATCCTTGAATGTCTTCAAACAGGTGCTAACATACAAATAAGAGCCATTAGAAGAATTGATTGACATTGGGTTAAGTATGGGTTGTGAGTATATGTTGGCATATCAAAAATTAATTGTGGAATTTGTAAGTATCTATGTTGTTTTACTTCTCTCATTTTATAATTAATGGAACAAAAAAAATACTTTATATTAAATCTATGATTTATCGTGGGGTATAAAACTTGGAGGAAACAAAGTATGGAAATGTGCCAACAAAAGAGTTGTTGACATAAAGCATGAGATTTGGTTTTGAAAGAATGTGTATCATTTAAGACTCAATTCTTTCTATGGTACGCCAGTTTTCAATTTACATTCATATATATTATTTATTTCAATTTTCATTATTCTCACCAATGTAGATACACTCATTACACTTTATTTTTATTTTTGTAGATGAAAATTGAAGAATAGGAAACAATCGAGGAAATCAACAAAACATTCATCCAAATAACCAAAGTCATGGAAGTAGCTCGAGAACTGACAACAATTCCAACGAAGAATGCTGATCAATATATTTGGATATCAATGCAAGCTGTTGTATTTTTTGAAATAATTGTCTATGAAAATCAAACATTTTCTTTAATGTAATGGACATAGTGTCCCAATTGAAAGACAAGGGGTTACCAATAAGTGTCCCATTTTGTATGACAAAGAGTCTCTTATTCATATATAATAAAATACATTTTATTTTATTCTATTGTGTTGTCTAATGTCACTGTGAAATGTTACATCACTGATTAAGTATATGGATGATTAAATATTATAATGAAGAGATGCGAAATATGATGATATAGCAAATTAATCCAAACACCATATCCAAATGCACTACTCAAAATTTAATTTATATGAATACTATTATAAGATATATGCCAATTTTTTGATGAAAAATGGAATTAAAAATAACAATAATTTCAATGTCACAGGTCGATGTTTCTAAAAAAAACACCGGTGCATTGAATGCTAAAAAGCTCCGGTGTTGTAATAAAATGTGCACCGGTTCTATAATACAATGAACCAGCACCGATTGTAATACTATTTTAACAAAAACAATTATAATACTCAAAATAAACCTTCTAGTGCGTTTAATTAAAAAGGTGCATTGATTCTTTTGTATTAGACTTCCGCATCGATGCATTCTCAATTTCATGCACTGGACGAGTTTTTCTTTTAACGTACTGGTGCATGGTATCATAGATTCGACTGATGCATTGTTATTGTTAAAGCATCGATGCATTATTATTTAGAAGAGCACCGGTGCCCCAATAATATTTTCACTGCCCTGATGCTTTCGGTGAAATGTAAGCACCGATGCTTCAAGTTTAATGCACCGGTGCGTATACACCATGAAGTATATCACCTAGAAAAACATTCGCTAAAACCTCTAGCCACCCAATTTTTTTTAGTTATAATGAAGTTCCATTATAATCTCCGCAAAAACATATGTTACCAAAAACAAATGTTTTAGTAGATGTTTTTTTGACAATTTTTGCCAATTTTGTAACACTAAAAACCTCTGCTACAAGGGCTTTTCCTTGTAGTGCAGACTTCAAGAAACAAAATCCTTGTATCTAGTACTTATTTTTCAGATTATAATTTTTTTTATTTTTTATGATATCCAATAAACAAAGAATGAGATATAACATTAACCAAATAAAGTAACTTCAAAATGTGATGAAAATAAAGTAAATCGAATAGCAAAATAAATTTGAAATTAAAGCATTCCAGTAGGCCTAAAAAATGGGAAAGAAATCAACAAGATATATTTATTGAAGATCAATCTGAATTACAAAATGAACTGTCTCTTCATATCCCTATGAGGATCAGGACTAGAGATGTCTTTAGAAGCTAAGGATGTAATAAGAATCATACGAGGGGAACTAGTGCCAAAGAAAGAGATAAAATATCAAAGTATGATCTGGATCACTTTAAGAAACATATACATCATCATCAAACTATGCAACATTAACACTAATCATGTAACATCCAATTCTATTGAGCACATTTATATTGACTTATTCTTTGAGGACACTTGCGTGCAAGTGATCTGGTTACGATACATTGTGATTTCGTTTCAATTATGGATTATACATGATGATGATGTATTATGACTTATTGTTATCTGATGTATATGTATTATCAAATGCTATTGATGAGTTTTCCTTAGTGTGCAAGACACATGATAGGTTATGAATGCTGATGGCGTCAATGGACTTCTTTGGAATCCAGATTGAGTCAGGGAGTGGATTTTATTTTTTTGAGTATTTCATTTTACGCACATGTGACATATGATCGATTTCAATATGATTTATGTATATGGATTATTGATAGTGTTTTTGTCAGTGGATGCACGCTTGATGATGCTTGCTAATCTGACTCACATAAGGAGTACAGGGGTCACACACATAAACCATACATTTGAGGGAGAGGTGTGACAACGCCCCTATCACATCCTACTATCACTCTCGCCATGGTCTGAACTGTAGGTTAACGATTACCTAATTCAATAGGTCCACGATGTCATGAGGGAGGACTAAGATAATCACTCATGAATACTTTTAAGGGGCGCGTAATAAGGCAGAGTCCTTATTCCTTAGAAGCCCTTTATAGTCTCTCACAAGGTCGACCGAGTGGAGTGTTGACCCCAAGGGTCGGAAAAACTTCCAAAATCAGTCTAAGGTGAGTGGCACCCTTGGAGAACAGAGGCGCATCTTGAAGGGAATGTCGTGTAATTAAAACTTGAGTCAATAAATCTAGGTGGCCTAGAAAACATTAAAATGATTGGACCTTGTTAGATTAAAATAATTAAGTAAACAATAAATTATTAATTATAAATCCTAACAAAAGTCTAAGCCTAAGTCTAAGACTAAGTCTAAGTCTAAATTTAAATAAATGACTAAATGATTTATGGCAAAAGTTAAAAGAGTTGAGAATTTAATCAAACTCTAGGAAAAAGGGGAAATAAAATTTAAAAGGTTGGATAAAATGCACATGTGTGCATGAAATTAATAAAATGGAATTTAAAAATAGAAGAATTAATAATATGAGAGAATAGGTGTACACATAGAATAGCATCTTGAGTCAAGCTACCACTAAGTCTAACTAGAAGAAGACTCCTGATCCAAGTCTAACTAAGATCTAGTTAGGAGACACTCATTAAATGAGAATTTGGGGAACAAAGGGACAACTAAGAGTGAAAATAGTAACACATTGGGGAATGTGAGGTGTTATCACACTAAGTTGCCTTAGGTCTTTTATCCCTTAGGTTTAATATTTTAGCCTTTAGACTTCAATTTTCTTTATTTTTCTTTGTGTGATTTGCTTAGGTTCGTTTGAACAAATAAAGTCTTGGGTTTTGGCTCATTTTTGGCCCTCACATAGATTTTAAGCCTAGGTTCATTTTATGGCTTATGGTTTTGACTCACCTCATGACTTGACACCAAGCATAACCTATCCCATGACCTTCATGACTTGACATGTCACTCTTTCCACTCATACCTTTATATCCTTGCCATGTTGTCCCTATGTCCGATTAAAGGTGGTCAAATCATTCCTTTTCAAAAAGAGCGCTGCCAACTCACTAGGAGTTTCTGTAGCGCATTCCTTGTCCTTTATTCCTTGCCATGATTCGTCATCATTTCACTAAGGTCATGTTATACCTTGTTTTCAGCACCATGGTTTGTTAAAATATTTATTCAAATATTTGGTTTTAATGATTTTTCTAACGGTTTCAAAGATTTGAATGTTCTCAAACTCGACGCTACTGAAAGGGCTAGTTCAGACCAGTTCCAGAGAATGCTACGGGATAAAATGCTAAGACAGATTTGGAAGATGAGGTGGTATCCTTACCAGTTGCAGAGATTCAAATTATCAATTACTCCTCCAGGTATTCCGTGAGCTCCCTCCATTGCATAGAAAATTCTTGGGATATCTATTGCCTGAGTTTTGGTAGCAACCAATGCTGCAAATCACTCCCTCCCTCATCCCTCTGCATCCATAATTTCCCTCTTACAGAATTGCAGCCACCACACTTGGTTTTCAGTTATCAAAGACACAAATTCCTTCTACTCCCAAGTGTTGAGTGCCCGTGAAAATACTTGTTCCTTGTGTGCACACTGCGCTACCCAAAAACGCTGCTGAAACCCAACTACATTTCCCCTGTTTTCCCTACTATTTGGATTGGAGTGTTACTTGCCGGTTTTCAAAGACCATTGCAATAGTTTTAATTTCACCATATCATCACTCTTCATCTTGAGATCTACAAAAAACAAGGGGAGGGGAAATTTCACTTCCTACCTTTCAAAAGCCACCAGAACAATGTTCTGTCAAAACAAGGTGAGTTAGAGGAGAATCGTAGGAAAGAACATCCATTATTCACTGTTATTCTCCCATTGAAGTATGACTCTATTTTCTCCCTTATCCTTCATTGCACCATAGCCTTTGATCCCTTGTTGTTGGCCCTTGACCAGGTTTTGAGGAAATCTTGGTCAGGTTTGATCACTTTTTGGACTTCGACGCAGTGATCGAGGATGGAGTGCCCAAGCAGAGCTGAGATCACGGATCTCACTTGTTTTGTGGGCTTTGTGGACCCAACATGGGGTTCTTAGGGTTTTGTAACAAGTTATGGGATGTCGACCCATGGGTTTACCCATGATTAGGCCTTTTTGTAAATGTAAAAGTATAAATAAGTAAGAATGTAATGTAAAAGGGTCAATAGCTTTCAAGGCTAAGTGAAAGTAGTTTTGGGATGCTTAGTGCAACAAATTGTGTATATAAGGATTTGTGTATGATAGAGGAGTTGGCTCTGTTCCTTGACCTAATTTTGGGAAGGTGGATCTGGTGCTTAGTGCGCAGGTCACCTGTCCGGGGAAAAGCTTGGCTCTTTAGCTTAGTGCACAGGAGCAGACGAATGTAAGAGATTGAAGCCTATTAAAGAAGAGGAATCCGTTGGTGGACATAGCCCCACACTGGGGTGAACCACATATATCATGTGTTGACGGTTTTCTTTGTGCTATGATGTTTATGCTATGGGTCTGCTTAGTGCATTGATTGTTATGTATGATAAATAGATCTCTGAATGCTTAGTGATTTATTTATGTTGAATGTGCTAGATATAACTTATGATGCTAAGTGTGATGTGTATTTTTTTAGTGTTACTGCACCGATCTATCCTTAGTGTTTGTTCTGCGATGTGAATGAAGTTGATAAACTAATGCATGTAGCTGTTAAGTACTCTGCGAGGTAATTATAATCATAGATATGTGTCCCATCTTGGTTACAGACACCTGAGTCCTGTAACCCCCCTGCCTATACCTCGGGTGAGACTGCATATGCTTCGCAGGTGTTGCCGAAAGGGCCGACATTTAGGGTTTTGTTAGTGCACTGTTGAAGCGTTGAACCCTGGGTTTTCCCCTATGCCAACAAATGGTTCCGTTGCTGGGAACTAAAGTAAAGAGAAGAGAAGATCTGTGCATAGATTTGTTGCTGTAGTGCGTAGTACTCTACTTGACTTGTGAAGCTCTGTGCTAAGAAAGAAACCCGATCTGAAGAAAAGAGGTACGATCTTGAAAGAGGTAAAGCTTTGTGCTTTGATAGAGTAAGATAAGTGAAAATTTGTGTTTCGAAAGCATGAATTTAAGTATGTTTAATAGATTCTATCCTAGTCTGAAAGCTAGGGCGTAGTTGGAAGAATAATTTGATCTGAATAAATTTTATATAAATGAAGAAATATATGTTATTCCTATGCATATAAAGAATTTTTGGACTAATAATTGGATGCAGGACCCTAGAAAGAATTTTTGCAGATTGCAGGTCCAACACTGTGATGCTAGTGCACAGTACATGAGAGGTTGGGGAGCGTTTAAAAGAAATAGAGGATTGACACTATGTTATAACTACAGAAGACCGAGACATCTTGCTAAGGAATTCCATGGTATAGGTCCTATTTGTCTTTGTTGTAAAATTATTGGTCATGAAGTTGAGGATTGTCCAAGGATGATTGCTAAAGTAGAACATATGAACATGAGTCAAGAGAATACACGCATGTTAGAAGATCAAAAAGAGAAAGGATTAGAGGAAGTTCAGACTATATTAGTACAGTTAAAAGAAGCAATGAATGATAAAACATATGTTAGTTTACCAGAGATCATGAAATAAAAACAACACATAGGTACAATAATAGGAGACTTCGACATAGACTGTGTCTTGGATGAAGAGACACAAGTGAATATTATGACACAAAGAACTTGAGAAATTTTGGGAAAGCCTACTGTGGTACCTTCATTGGGAAGGATAGGCTTTTTCAAAGGAAAGATGATAACCCTATGTGGAAGAGTTACTAATGTACATGTTATTATTCATGGAACATCGAATGAAGAGGAATTTGAAGTCATTAAGTTTGTTGAGAACAACACCCATTTCCCTCTTTTGTTAGGAAAGAATTGGATTGAGAAGGATCATATTAGAAGGAAAGCAGAGGAAGAAGCTACAAAAAATAAAAATCAAGAACTAAGGGATTTCATAGCTAGAAAAATAGATTGACTAATAGAAGAACGAGAAGATAAGTCGAAGGCAAGAGAATTAGCTATCGAGGTTGAAAGAAAACAAGAAGGGTTGAAGGAAATATCCATGCAAGAATAAAGTATATTCACCCAAGAAGTGGTAAGGGAAGGGATATTAAATTTGAACCCTTTGAGAGCACATCAGCAATGCAAAGTCACTATGACAGGAGAAGATAAGAATAAGAATGGAAAGAGAATTCCAGAAATAGTTAGAGAGATTCAGATCACAGAAAATAAGGAAAAGAAGCTCAGTAAGAAGAAATCCAAGTTGGAAAATCTACATGGAGTTACAGAGAATACTTCGTAGGAGGTAGGTTTGCAGGATTTGAACCTCGTCCAAACAACATAACTGCACAGAATGGGACTTTGCCTCGACGAAGCTATACGACTGTTGGAGGTGCCCCGACCATTAGAACGATGCTCTAGAACGACTTGGGAACACATTTATGGGTGGATATACCGCGTTTGGAACGTTGAGACAGCACCATAATGGATAGATTTGTATTAATGGAAGTAGTCCTACCCATTGGAAGAATCCGTTACGACGCTCGCTTATTTAACTCGTCCGACGCTACGCTGGGACCAATTTTTTCCTCTCGTGATTAGCTAAGAACCGATTGTCTGTCGAACTTTGATTTTAGAACCTAGATTTTTTCCTCCATTGTTTACTCCATCTGTCCTTTCACCTACCCCAACTTATCCGTTTAAAAGTTAGAATGTCGGGCAAACCGACTGAGTTAGAGAAGTCTGTCGAAGAGGTACTTAAGAAGTTTATGGATGACATAGATATCTATGAAGGTGTTCAGGCATCGTCGACTAGGGGACTGCAGACTTCCCCTTTGATTGGACAACGCTTGGGCCGTACTAACCCCACAACTGAAAAGAGAAGTAAGCATCACGACTATCTGGCTAATGCGAAGAAGATCCCATCGATCTTACCTGATTATATCCCACCTTTGGCTGGGGAGGTTAACCACGACAACATCCCATAGGACTACGAGTACACTTTGATCATAGCATATATCCCGAAGGGGATACACGTAGTTGGAAGCCAATTGGGATAGATCCCATCCATGAAGAACAATGACTTTAACCTTGGAGAAAAAAATAACTATGCCATGCTCGCACCCCATAGATATTTGATGAAGACCATTGGGAAGAAACCTCGCATCGTCGCCCAGTCGTGGATAAAGGAGCTGGCTCAATCCATGATAGTTAACGTGATGAAGATTCCTCATTTTGGCCAACACCAGGAGGTTAATGCTTGCGTTAAGTTCCTCTTGTCATGCTATCATGGTGGATACATGTGACTCGAAAGGAGGATTACTGTGGATCCGACGTTGATCCACTTAATTAGAGGATTGAGCATGCAGGGGCCCGACCCTCGACAGTTCTACCCAGGGAAGACCTCAGATCGCTCCCTGGCACAATGCATTAAGGAGGCATATGACTAAGTTGAGAAGGGAAAGCGAGGTTACAAAGTATCCTCTATCTAGGATGGCGCAGTGCGCCTCACTTTCCACCTCATAACTAGCAAGCTTGTAAGAAAGAATATCCCCACGCAGGTCACCGGGTTCGTGGTGGACCTTGTAGGAAAATGTGTGGAGGGAATGCAAATGAATTGTGCAAGTTACCTCGTCAATGAGCTCGAGAAAGACTACCACAAAGCATAGGATCATGGATATGAGTTCCACTTCAGCTGGCTACTCGTGCTGGTTGAATTTGTCACTTGCAAAATGCCCGAGGGAGCAAATTTTCCAGAAATTGAACCATCAAAGCCATTGGCAGCTAGATTTTCTACATTATGGTATACAAATGACATGTTGAAGCAATGGTAGTCGAACGTAGTGTTCCGTGCCTACTATCAACAACTAAAGGTTGCCATAGAGTAATTTCCACGCATGATACCGTGTACCTTGCACCATTATAGACCAATAACCAAGTTTATTTATATCACTGCATGCAAGGATGAGAGAAAGGAATAATTACAGTCATATTACAAGCTAATCGACAAAGACATGGAGAAGATGACCAAGGAATGTCCGGAGGAGTTCCTTGTACCCATTGCATATGTAGAGCTCTTTGACACTGACATCATAGGAATTTCCTTGGTCACTCGGGTCAAGCATGTTGGACAGACCAACGCAAAGAAGAAGAAGAAAAATGAGGAATTCCAGGATGAACAGACTGATGAGGAAGACAACGCCTTTGAAGGAAATGGATCTATCTCCCTAGGAGGAGGAGGAGACAAAGTAGATGGATAGGGAGGAGGGGATGAAGGATAAAATCAAGGAGAAGGCAAAGATACACCTCTGAAATATCCCCCTGTCGAAACAACAACTCTGCAGAAGAGGAAGGCTTCTCCGCAAAAACCTTCGGCAAGAAAGAAGACCCGCGTAAGTAAGCCCTAGTTGGACGCCACACTCACAGAAGATGATATCAGTCTAGTCCATGGAGTGATGGAGGATGCGTCTAAGGATATCTTACAAAGATATGGAGTGAAGTAGGATGAACTATATGGTAGGATAGAAAAGGAATTGAGCAAAGTACAAGAATCTATTCGCTTGGTCCGTGTAGTTCCTACTGCGCCTTCCTCGTCAGAGACTATAGAGTTGGGGGATGAGCCATCCCAATTTCAAAGACTTGCAGATGCAATAGAGGCTCGAATGCAGTGAGTCCAAGAAGAGAAGGAGAAGGCTACAAAAGCCTTGAAATAAGAAAAAGAAGAGATCTTGGAGAAATTACGAGTTGCGCGGTACTATTTAACTGCTTATGAAAATGAGAAGGATGAGTTCCGGGCGATGCTCAAGGAAGACAAAGCGAAGATACATAGGGAAAAGGACCAGCTGCTCGTAGAGAAGACTGCAGTCAAAGAAGTGGTGAGCAGAGCACTTCGCTCTCTGCCAGGCTTGGCACAGGAGGAACATGAGGCAGTTGAGGTTCAAGTGATGAAGCTCTCTTAGGCCATTCAACATCTTGAAGCAAGGGTAATGGAGTTGGAGATCCAAGTAGTACCAATCACTCCGTAAGAAGTGCGTGACCAGAGGGAGGAAGCCGCTAAGAGAACATTTGAAAGGATCAGAGCCCTCGCCTCAGAATGCAAGAAACTGAGCAACATAAGTGCACAGACTTATGAACGCCTCACAGAATATCCATAGCTGAGGAAATTAGAAGCGTAGCTACAATAGGAACAATAGCAGGAACTGTCAGTACAAGTGCAGATGAAGTCACTCACTGTAGTTGAGAGAATGAAGAGATCACAAGAATAGTGTGCGGCCCAACAATAGATTACTACCATCCAGGAAAGAGTAATGGAAGTGACACAAAGGATACAACCGGTGCAGGAGGAAGTATTGGTGGTGTTTGAAGAGATCGAAGGACAAAGTTCACAACTGGACCAAGTGGTTGCGACAAGGGAACAACGCCTAGAAGGGCCTGTTACAGAGAAAATAATCCAAGAGCTTGCTGAGAAGGAGGCTCAGGCGAAGCAGCAAGTTGAGTCATCTCGAGCTAATCTTGAGGCCTTCGAAGAAGTTCTTCCTTGATCTGAGTGAATCAGGACGAGTTACAGGTGAGTGTTGGGGGCTTGTTGGCCCTCGACCAGGTTTTGAAGAAATCTTGGTTAGGTTTGACCACTTTTTGGAATTCGACATAGTGATTGAGGAAGGAGCGCCGAGGCAGAGCTGAGATCGCAGATCTCAGTTGTTTTGTGGGCTTTGTGGACCCAACATGGGGTTCTTAGGGTTTTGTGATGGGTTATGGGATGTCGGCCCATGGGTTTACCCATGATTAGGCCTTTTTGTAAATGTAAAAGTACAAATAAGTAAGAATGTAATGTAGAAGGGGGGCCGATATCTTGCAAGGCTAAGTGCAAGTAGTTTTGGGTTGCTTAGTGAAACAAACTATGTATGTAAGGCTTTGTGCTTGATAAAGGAGTTGGATCTGTGTCTTGACCTAATTTTGGGAAGGTGGATCTGGTGCTTAGTGCACAAGTCACCTGTCCGGGGCGAAGCTTGGATCTATGGCTTAGTGCACAGAAGCACACAAATGTAAGAGATTTAAGCCTAATAAAGAAGAATAAGTCGTTGGTGGATGTAGCCCCACACTGGGGTGAACCACGTATATCATTTTTTGATGGTTTTATTTGTGCTATGATGTTTATTTTGTGGGTCTACTTAGTGCATTAATTGTTATGTATGATAGATAGATCTCTGAATGCTTAGTGCTTTATTTATGTTGAATGTGCTAGATCTAACTTATGATGCTAAGTGCGATGTGTATTTTGTTAGTGTTACTGCGTCGATCTATACTTAGGGTTTGTTCTACGATGTGAATGAAGTTGATAAACTAATACATGTAGCTCTTAAGTAATATGTGAGGTAATTGTAATCACATATCTGTGTCCCATATTGGTTACAGACACCTAAGTCCTGTAACCCCCCCTCCCTCTACCTCAGGTGAGACTGCATCTTCTTTGCAGGTGTTGCTGAAAGGGATGGTAGTTAGGGTTTTTTTGGTGCATCGTTGAAGAATTGAACCCTGGGTCTGCCCATGTTCAAAGGGTGGGATGCCTCTCTTTTTGCCAAAACATGCAGAAGGGACATCCTGAAGTGGCAAGGAAATTTGCCTTACATTTTTATGGCCTTAAGACTAAGTTAGGATACCTGGAGTTTGAGGTGTCTGAATCCTCTATTGCAACAACCACATGGATTCCTAACACTGGGGAGAGATGGTTTAAATCCATGAATTTAAATGCTGCCTTCTCTAAGGACTTCCTCAAATCAGATTATTCTACAGACAAGTTATCTAAAGGAGTGCCTAGAAGCCATCTAGTTGAGGATTTTGACAAAATGTTGAATATCATCCAAAGATACTTCACATGTGGGGGAAGGTTTAATATGTTATACCAGTACCATATAAGGATTTTGCTTCATTTTACTGGTAAAGATGAAATGAATATCCCTTTCTACTTGTTGAGGAGCATGGGGAAAATGTCTGATAGAGTCCAAGGCTATGGACACTAGTGTATTTCACTTTGGATTGATTAGGATGTTGGTCTTGGAAGAATTTAAGAAGAGGAACATTCCCTGGGAACAATTCATTGTTTCTACTCACATGAAGTTGGACATAGCTCCAAATCCTCAATCAATTATGCAAATTCCTTTGCCATCTGCTAGTGATGCTCGAGCAGGAACAAGCAAGAAAATAATGATTAAATCCATTGCTCAAGACAAAGAGGTTATTAAGGAATTTGAAGAAACAGAGAGGGAGGCTTATCATTCAACACAAAGAGACTTCTCACCTCATCCTACACCTAAATTAGAAGAGGTCCTCTCATCCACTAAAGCCACAACCAAGAAGGGAATAAAATTGCATTTCTCTTCACCTTCTCCAACAACTAGCATAAGGATCAAGAAGCCTTTCACTAGATCATCATCTCTCAAGGAGGCTGTTGAAGCACACGTCCTACCCAAGGTTTCAATTCTAAAGAAAAAGAAAGATAAGGGAAAAGGCATTGAGAAGCCTATTGAGGTGATAGACAGAGCCCCTGTGCAACAAAAAGATGAAGGCAAAACCATGAAGAATCTTGTTGAGGTTATCAACCTCAACAATCCACCTAGCAATCACACTTTCAAAATATTGATTAGGCAACTCAGGGAGGCTAGGAAGGAGGTTGCTCATTTGAAAGAAGAAGGTTTGGAAGACAAAAGAAAGATGAATGAGCTTATGGATAATTACAATAACACCCTTGATCTATCAAAATTTGCATCTAGAAGAGCCCTTCCTCTCCATAAGCAAATCAATAACCTCTACAGGCTAAACATAGGCTTTCATTCTCAAAATAGAAAACTCAAGGCATAATTGCAACACTTCAAGGATGAATTGGCCCAGAGAAATTTGAATGTTTTGGTAGAAGCTACCATTGAAAGAGAGGAACCAGTAGTGAATAAGAGCACACCTGTAGTTAAGAATCCTATCTCTACAAAAGAAAAACATGCTGCTGTGTTAGAAGGAAGCTCTCCTTCAACAAGGAGGAGTGCTAGGTTGATGAAATAATTGGGGGATAGAAGCTCCATTTTTGAGAATGGTATCCTTTTGCAAGAGTAAGTGATCAAGGATGTTTCATTTTTTGCCACCTATACAGGCATCTACATGCTTCTAACCTATCAATTCAAATTTCTTGATTAGTCTCATCATATAGAATATCACAGACATTCCGTAGCACCATGGCTATGCATAATCTTTTATATAGCATGTCCTGCCATTTTTCTACCTAAAGTGCTATGAAAGATCCTAGATGAAGTACACATGAATGCTACCAAATATCCTAAGTTGTGTAATAGGGGTGCTACCAAATTCACAGGGTTGTGTCACAGTGGTGCCACCAAATTATTTTTGATGATGGGTGCTACCAATTCTATAGGACCATTTTAGTGATAGCGCTACCAATTCCACAGAGGTGATTTGAAGTGTGGCGCTCCTGAATTGCCGACAGAGATATACAGGCTCGACGCTTTGAAAACTGTAGGCTTTTTTTGGATCTGCACTACGAAATGTGCAGAGTATTTTGCAAGGGCGCTACAGAAACTCGCTACCCAGTGTGCTATTGAATGGTGCTACAAACTGGCAGCTAAAATCAAGGGATTTGAGTTTATCACTCTTTTGGGTGGCTTATGATGTGGAGAAGAGATAAGATCATAGGTGGAAAAATGATGACAACATACAACCCATGTAGGACACTTGGCATGGAAAGGGATGCACATCAAGGAAGACAATGTCAGTTAAATTTTGTTGGATTGGTTGCCAACATGTTTCCTTTTTAATAGAAGTTTGTTAAATAGTTTTTAGTACATGTGTTAGATTGAATAAATGATTTGGAGAATCCTATGGGAGGAAGGCCAACTCGCACCTCTAGTTTCTACCTTCCCTTTTTGTTATAAATAGGTATTCCAAATTATTTAGAGGGTTCGAATGGTTGAGCTGGGCTCCCTTATTGTAATATTTTGATTAAGCATACTGGTTCTCTGGTTATGTACTGGACTTGAGATTTTTTTATTAATATCAATTAGTTTCTCTTATTCCATATTGTTGCCTCTTATACTGAAGTTTTCATGATTGAATGATTCACATGAGATTGTTATAGTTGTATTATGATGAATGTTTGATTATAGTACTACTATGATGTTCTTCAGTGTTTTTTAAACTTTGAATTCAAGAAGATCTTGTGTTTGAGTTTTTACTCCTTAGGCTGCTTGAATACCTGATGTCAATAGAAAACCTCTACATTTCCCTCACCAAAGTCTTCCTTATATTCAATTTTACTCCCATTCACTGACTGAAGTTGATCAAGACCTCAATTGCTTCTACATGCTAGCCCAGATTTCTAATTTAAAACATTATTATCATGAGTCTTGTCCATTTGACCTTTTAAACACTCATTTACATTTACACATAATCTGATGGGTACTGGGCTTATCTTCTATGCAATCTGAGGTTGATTCCTAGTGCTAACATTCTTGGTGCTGTTGCCAGGGAACAAATTGAATACATTTCCCTGGGATTGAACGACAAAGCTTACTGATTTTGAAGGTGCATTAGAACTCAGTACATTGAAGATTGCAACTTGCACCTGGAGAATCCATTAGTTCAACTGTGGTTCCTAAAGGCAGACACATGAGGTCAACTCCACAACTACGTTTAGCTACACCTGAAGCTGACCCAGAGAAGATAATCAAGAAGGGAAAAGCTTCTCAAGAAAGTTTTTATGATGTTGTATCAGGTACTTCTGGTCAGTTGTCTGATTCCTTTCTTAATACACCAATTGTTATATAAAGTATTCCTCCTTTACCTTCTGCTGAAGTTTCTAAGAATTTGGATTTTAAAATTTTTCCTATCGAATACTCCACTTTTGACCCAAAATTGAAAGAAGAAAATTTTTAAATCCTTTCCTCTCCTGATATTGTGAAGTGGTACAGACTTGAGAGTCTTGAAGATTTTCCTACCTTAGGTTTTTCTACTCCTCCTATCAAAATTTCTGTAGACAAAGAGGAGGAAACCTCATCTCCCTTGCAGCCTATACCATCTTCTTCCAAGACTCATCCTTCTACTGTGAAAACTAAAATCCCTCCTTCCTACATTCCTTTTTCTCCTAAGCTGCACACAGTCAAATCTTCTCCTCCTCCTTGCTCTCCTACAATTCAAAATACAATGGAAGGTGCTAATTCTCCTAGAAATATAATGGATGCCATAGTGGCTGCTAGGTATTCCTCTCTTATCTTACCTCAGCCTATGAATTCCCTCCCTACTGGAGATTACCTAAAATACATGCCCAAATTCACAGAAGAAGAAGACATAACTGCTGAAGAACACCTTACTGCCTTTTATAGTTATGTAGACAATATAAACATTGAGAATGAGGATGTGTGGATGCGAGTATTTGTCTACAACCTTGATGGTGAGGCTAGGAAATGGTTTAGGGGTTTGACCCCTAGATCTATTGCCGAGATCTATGCTTTCTTGAGATAGTGGGGGGATAAAAAATATTTTTTGTATTATATCATAGAATTTGGATCCCTAAAGAGGAAAGAGGGAGAATCTGTTTCTGACTTCTCTAAGAGGTTCAATAAAATGTACAATAAAATCCCTGCTGAGATAAAGCCTACATAAACCTCTTCCAAGATCACCTATGCCACTAATTTTGACCTCGAGTTTTTCCTTCTACTGAGAGAAATAAGATCTGCCTCCTTAGCTCACATGTAGGATGTAGCCTTGGAGTGAGAATCTAACATAGTGGCATCTAATAAACTTAGGGGAAAATATGATAGGGACAAGAGAAAAAATAGAGATGAAGCCTCAACCTCTGATTCCTTTATTGTTCATCCTCAAGTTGATGAACTTACCAAATTAGTAAAATTACTTTCTGCTGAGATGGAGAAGCTAAAAATTTAAGGAAAACAGACCTATAGGAATACACAAAATGATGATAACATAGGCAACTTCAGAAGACCAAATAATGCTCCTCAGATCCTCCCAAGAGATCCTAGAAATAGAGAGAGGGATGATAAAAAAGTCCAAGCTCTTCTACAAAAAAACCTTGTTGTTGATGAAGAAGGAGAGGATGAAGAAATTGATCTTGAGATCCATTGCCTTGGTGACACCTCCTCATCCCCTCACTTGACCTAATCCGCATATGAAAAATCTGTCATGGATAATCAAATAAATGAATTGAGTAAGGGAGAGAAAACAAAAGAAAATCCTAAAAGATATAATCTGATATCCAAAAATAAAGAGGATAAGACTGATACTTCTGATCAACCCACTAAAATAGAAAATTCTACCAAGGCTTTGGTAGTTGGCAGCAAAGAAAAAGATGCACAAATCCCTTAAGCTTTGGTTAAGAATCCTACCCCAGAAGTCAAGGAGATTCGGAAATCTCTATATTCCTTCAACTTTGAAAGTGAGATTCATAAAATTAAAATCCATGTACCTTTTTTGGAGCTGATAAAAAATGAGGAATTCAAAAGATATCTTTCAAAAATGTTGCATCCCGAACCCTCATCCAATTCCACCAATTCAGTCAATCTTCAAGATGAAAAACCATCAGTCATCTTAGGACCTTTGATAGTTGATAGAGATGATTCATCCCCTCACTTATATACATCACTGAACATTCATGATAAGGTACTACATAAATTCTTGATGGACTCAGGGGCATCTCAAAATCTCATGCCAAAAACAGTCATGGAAGAACTTGGATTAGAAATTACAAAAACTTACCATGACTTATATTCTTTTGACTCTAGGAAAGTGAAGTGTCTTGGGGTCATCAAATATCTGGTTGTCACCTTGTTTCAGCTGACCATGAAAAGTGTGGTCATGGATATTGTGGTGGCTGATGTTCCCCCTAAGTTTGGTATGCTCTTGTTAAGATATTGGATAAAAATACTAGGGGGAACCTTGTAGATGGACCTTACATATGCCACCATTCCTATGTTTGGGGGGTAGCATGGAAGGCTTTACAGGGAATCTCAGTTGGCTTACATCATCAGTGATGAAGCAAACCACACCAACCATCCTATTTTTGCACTTGACACTGATTTAGGATCTAGTATATTGTAGCTCACTGATGCTCTTGAACCTCCTCTTGAAATCAGAAAACAATACATTAATTTTTGTGAAGATTCTCCTCCAATGACCTCTATTTGGAAGATGTTTTTTGATGGAGCCTCTTCTATGGAAGGTGTTGGTTATAGAGTAGTATTTGTTTCACCTACTCAAGAGACCATATCCTTGTCCTACAAGCTAGAATTTGAAACTACAAACAATGTGGCAGAATATGAAGCTCTTGTTTTGGGTTTGAGGGATACCAAAGACATGGAGATTGAAGAGCTAACAATGTTTGGAGATGCTGAATTAATTGTCCATCAAATCAAAAATATGTATCAAGAAAAACACCCCAGGCTAAGGACTTCAGAAATGAAGTTTGGGATCTTGTTGACAGTTTCTTCTTAGCTTTCAATATCTCATTTATTCCAAGAGAGGAGAACACCATGGATGATCATTTGACTATTCAAGAAAGTAATTTTAGAGTCCCTTTGCCACCTAAACTCAAGTATGGTGTAGAAGTTAAGTATAGACCCTCTATACCTAACAATGTCAAACATTGGAAGGTATTTGAGGATGATCTTGAGATTAAAATATTTCTTGAGACTATTGATGAGTTTTCTGCATTACATATTGAAGAAGATCATGATTCTGAAAATAACCCTCATTGATGTTTTTCTAAATAAAATTGCTAACCATCATATTGTTTAGTTTCCTAATAACCATATTCCAAAGGGACTAGTTCCTTTGGAGAGATTGTTCGACAAAAATGATGTGGCTGTAAAGGTTAAAGGTTCAACTGATGATGTTGATGTGACTGAATGCAATGTGGCTACAAAGAAGGATCCATAATATGTCAAGTTGTCTAGCAGCTTGTCAAAGGAACAAATGGATGAATATGTTGATCTGTTAAAAGAGTTTGTTGATGTGTTTTCCTGGACATATGAAGATCTAAGAACATACAACACAAACATCATTGAACATAAGATCCCTTTGAAAGAAGAGACCAAGACATTTAGGAAGAAGTTGAGACAGATAAATCCTATGCTACTGCCTATTATGGAAAAAGAGGTAAAAAATCTTTTGGATGCCAAGATTATCATTCCTTTGAGATACTTTGAATGGGTGGCTAACTTGGTCCCAGTGAGAAAGAAGAATGGAGAAATCAAACTTTGTGTCGATTTCAGAATTTTGAATAGAAGCTCTAAGAAAGATAATTACCCTTTACCAAAGATGGAGCACATATTGCAGAGGGTGACAAGTTCATCTAGGATGTCTATGATTGATGTCTTTTCTGGATACAATCAGATCTTTGTCTTTCCTAAAGATAGAGAGAAGACAACCTTCACCACTCCTTGGGGCACATTCATGTATGCTAAAATTCCCTTTAGATTGATGAACGGAGGAGCGACCTTTCAATGAGCCATGGACATCACTTTTATTGGGGAGAAGGAAAAGTTTGTAGTCATTTATTTGGATGACATAAATGTGTTCTCACAATTTGATAAAGAACATTATCATCATTTGAAAAAGGTCTTCTTGAAGTGCAGAAAATTTGGTCTCTCTCTAAATCCTAAAAATTCATTGTTTGCTATGAAGGAGGGGAAATTATTGGGGAACATTGTATAAGTTGAAGGGGTAAGGATTGATTCAAGTAGAGTGGAAGCTATCCAGACCTTGTATCTCCCTAGATTCAAGAAATAAGTTCAGTCTTTCTTGGCGAAAATCAATTTTTTGAGAAGATTCATTTCAAATTTTGTTGAATTGGTAAAGCATATCACAACCATGCCAAGGAAAGGAAATGAGGTCAATTGGACTACTGAATCTCAAAATTATTTTGATAAAATAAAAAATAATTTGACTGAAGCACCTGTGCTCATCAACCCTGACTAATCCAAGGATTTTCTGATATTTTCTTTTGCTTCATTTGACACAGTAGCTGTTGTTTTATTGCAGAAAAATGCATAAGGGTTGGAGCAGCCTATTGCCTTTTTCAACAGGGCATTGAGGGATGCTGAAATAAAATATGACATCATGGAAAAGTAGGCCTATGATTTTGTCAAATCCCTCAAGGCTTTCGTAGTATATGTGCTGCATTCAAAAGTACTTGCATATATCCCTTTAGCCTCGGTAAAAGAGATACTTATTCAGCCTGACATAGACATAAGGAGGATCAAATGGATTGCTAAAATTCTTGAATTTGATCTTGAAATAAAGCCCACCAAATTGGTCAAAGGCCAAGGTTTAGCTAGGTTGTTGGCTGCATAAAATTGCAAAGATTTGGGGGTTAATTTCATAAACAATAGCTCAGAAAACCAACAAGCTGAGTTGTCTGATAAAGGTTCTCAAGTCAACCCTCAATTGGAAAAATGCACTTGGTACAAGGACATTATATATTTTCTACAGAAGTTGCATCCTCCTGATGGTTTGGAGAAGAACAAGGTAAGAGGTTTGAAGCTCAAATCAATCAAATACTTTCTTATTGACCAAGTTTTGTATTGGAAAGATCCTTTAGGAGTGCTTTTGAGATGTCTAGATCCACATGAGGCCCAAAACATTATGTATGATTTTCATGACAGTTTATGTGGAGGCCATCACTTCTGGAGAGCTACAACCTATAAGATCCTCAGAGCTAGGTATTTTTGGCCTAGCGTATTTACTGACATTTGTGCAAATATTAGATCTTGTGTCAAGTGTCAAAATTTTTCTGGAAAACAACAAATCAAGTCTTTTCCATTGAAGCCTATGGTAGCTTCATGACCTTTTCAACAATGAGGACTAGATTTTATTGGGGAAATTCATCCCGCTTCAAGTGGTTAGCATAGGTGGATTTTGACTGCCACTGATTGCTTTACCAAGTGGATAGAATCCATCCCTACACATAATTCCTCCCACAAAGTAATCATTGGTTTTCTTGAGGATATTGTGGTGATATTTGGTTGTTCGAGTAGAATTTTTACTGATAATGCTACATCTTTCAAGGCTGAACCATTGATCAAGTTTTGTGAACAATATGGGATTACATTGGTTAATTATACTCCTTACTACCCCTAAGGGAATGGACTAGCAGAGTCCTCTAACAAGAGACTTATAAAGATCATCAAGAGAATGATAGAAGATAACAAGAAAGCATGGGATTCAAAGCTTAAATTTTCTTTGTGGGCTGATAGAGTGACAACGAAGAGATCTCTTGGTGTCTCTCCTTTTCAGCTTGTGTATGGAGTTGAGGCTATCTTTCCTTCTCAACTTGCCTTTCTTGTGGCCAAATTCTTCCAAGATTACCAAGGAGAACTTGATGATATGATCAAAAGAATACAACAGCTGGTAGAAGTGCAACAGACTAGGGAGAAACTACTGGACAAAGCACATGACCATCAACAGAAGATCAAGCAAGCCTTTGACAAGAATGTAAGCAAAGAAGATTTCTAGCTAGGAGATCTAGTGCTCAAGTGGGATGCACCCAAGCAAGACAAAGGAAAGCACGATAAATTTGAGGCCTTGTGGATTGGTCCCTTCAAAATTTCTTAGGTGTTTTCAAATAACACTTATAAGTTGCATTTTGGAGGATTCCGAAGTTTTTGGTGGCCCTCTCAATGGACACTTTTTGAAAAATTGTTTTTCCTAATCCATGTGTGGCTTTCCATGTCATTGTAAATATCATTTATTTATTTATTTTTGATTGAATAAGTGACCCCATAGCCCTAGGATAAGGCACTGAAACTGCTTGTTCTTGGCAGCTCACAGGGAGCATTCCATCCCCTGTGGAGCCAATGCTATCACACTAAGTTACCTTGGGTCTTTTATCCCCTGGGTTTAACGTTTTAGCCTTTAGACTTCAATTTGATTTATTTTTCTTTGTGTTATTTTCTTAGGTTAGTTTGAACAAATAAAGTCTTCGGTTTTGGCTCATTTTTGGCCCTCACATAGATTTTAAGCCTAGGTTCATTTTATGGCTTATAGTTTTGACCCACCTCATGACTTGACACCAAGCATAACCTATCCCATGACCTTCAAGACTTGACATGTCACTTTTTCCACTCATACCTTTATATCTTTTCCATATTGTCCCTATGTTCGATTACAGGTGGTCAAATCATTCTTTTTCAAAAAGAGCGCTGCCAACTCACTAGGAGTTTCCATAGCACACTTCTTGTCCTTTATTCCTTGCCATGATTCATCATCATTTCGTTGAGGTAATGTTCTACCTTGTTTTCAACACCATGGTTAGTTAAAATATGTATTCAAATATTTGGTTTTAATGAGTTTTCTAACGGTTTCAAAGATTTGAATGTTCTCAAACTCGACGTTGTTGAAACTGCTACTTCAGACCAGTTGCAGACAATGCTACAATATTAACTACTAAGACGGATTTGGAAGCTAAGGTGGTCATGGTGGTCTCCTAACCAGTTGTAGAGCTTCAAATTATCAATTACTCCTCTAGGTATTCTATGATCTCCCTCAATTTCATAGAAAATTCTTGGGATATCTATTGCCTGAGTTTTGGTTGCAACCAATGCTGCTAATCACTCCCTCCCTCATCCCTATGCATCCATAATTTCCCTCTCACAGACTTGCATCCACCACACCTGGTTTTTAGTTATCAAAGATGAAAATTCCTTCTGCTCCTAAGTGTTGAGTGCCCGTGAAAATACTTGTTCCTTGTGTGCGCACTGCGCTACCCAAAAACGCTGTTGAAACCTCGCTACATTTCCTTGTTTTCCCTACTATTTGGATTGGAGTGTTACTTGCCAGTTTTCAAAGACCCTTGCAACAATTTTACTTTTACCATATCATCACTCTTCAGCTTGATATCTACAGACAACAAGGGGAGGGGAAATTGCACTTACGACCTTTCAAAATCCACCAGAGCAGTGTTCTGTCAAAACAAGGCGAGTTAGAGGAGAATCATAGGAAAGATTAGCCATTATTCACTGTTATACTCCCATTGAAGTCTGCCTATGTTTTATCCTTTAGCCTTCACTGCACCATAGCCTTTGATCCCTTGTCTTGACCCATGGAGACACCTCAGAAGAAGAAATCTCACAAGTGAGGAACTGTGGTCAGAACTGAACCCTTAGACATGCACCTATTTGATGCAGAGCCAATGGTTAGGGAATTTTTTCAAAGGGTGGGATGCCTCTCTTTTTTCCAAAAAATGCAGAGGGGACATCCTAAAGTGGCAAGGCAATTTGCCTTACATTTTGATGGCCTTAAGACTAAGGTAGGAGAACTGGAGTTTGAGGTGCCTGAAGACTCTATTGCAGCAACCACATGGATTCCTAACACTGGGGAGAGATGGTTTAAATCCATGACTTTAAATGCTGCCTTCTCTAAGGAATTCCTCAAATCAGATTATCAGACATACAACTTATCTAAGGGAGTGCCTAGAAGCCATCTAGTTGAGGATTTTGAGAAAATGTTGAAGATCATTCAAAGATACTTCACATGTGAGGGAAGGTTTAATATGTTATACTAGTACCATATAAGGATTTTATTTCATTTTACTAGTAAAGATGAAATGGATATCCCTTTCTACTTATTGAGGAGCATGGTGAAAATGTCTGATAGAGTCAAAGCCAAGTCCAAGGCTGTGGACACTAGTGTCTTTCACTCTAGATTGATCAGGATGTTAGTCTTGGAAGAATTGAAGAAGATGAACCTTGCCTGGGAACAATTCATTTTTTTTTTGACATGAAGTTGGACATATCTTCAACTCCTCAGTCAAATATGCAAAGTCTTTTTACATCTACTAGTGATGCTCCAACAGGAACAAGCAAGAAAAGAAAGAGCAAAGCCATTGCTCAAGACAAAGAGGTTATTAAGGAAGTTGAAGAAACAAATATGGAGGATTATCATTCAACAAAAAGAGACTTCTCACCTCCTCCTGCACCAAAATTAGAAGAGGTACCCTCATCCACTAAAGCCACAACCAAGAAGGGAAGAAAATTTCATTTCTCTTCACCTTCTCCAGCAGCTAGCATAAGGATCAAGAAGCCTTTCACTAGATCATCAATTCTCAAGGAGGTTGTTGAAGCACATGTCCTACCCAAGGTTTCAATTATAAAGAAAAAGAAAGATAAGGGAAAAGGAATTGAGAAGCCTATTGCGGTGATAGACAGAGCTCCTGTGCAGCAAAAATATGAAGGTGAAGCCATGAAGAAGCCTGTTGAGGTTATCAACCTCAACACTCCACCTAGCAATCACACTTTCAAAATATTGATTAGGCAACTTAGGGAGGCTAGGAAGGAGATTTCTCTTTTGAAAGCAAAAGGTTTGGAAGACAAAAGAAATATGAAGGAGCTTATGGATAATTACAATAACACCCTTGATCTATCAAAATTTGCAGCTAGAAGAGCTCTGCTTCTCCATAAGAAACTCAATAACCTCTACAGGCTAAACAAAGGATTTCAATCTCAAAATAGAAAATTCAAGGCATAATTGCAACACTTCAAGGATGAATTGGCCCAGAGAAATTTGAATGTTTTAGTAGAAGCTGCCATTAAAAGAGAGGAACCAGTAGTGAAGAAGAGAACACCTCCAGTTAAGAATCCTATCACTACAAAAGAAAAACATGTTGTTGTGTTAGAAAGAAGCTCTCCTTCAACAAGGAGGAGTGATAGGTTGATGAAATAATTGGGGGATAGAAGCTCCATTTTTGAGAATGGTCTCTTTTTGCAAGAGTAAGTGATCAATGATGTTTAATTTTTTGCCACCTATACAGGCATCTACAGGCTTCTAACCTATCAGCTCAAAGTTCTTGATTAGTCTCATCATATAGAAGAGCACATACATTCCGTAGTGCCATGGTGCTACAGAATCATCTATATAGCATGTCCTGCCATTTTTCTACCTAAAGTGCTACGAAAGCTCCTAGACGAAGTATACAAGAACGCTACCAAATATCCTGATCTGTGTAACAGTGGTGCTACCAAATTCACAGGGCTGTGTCATAGTGGCACCACCAAATTCTTTTTGATAATGGGCACTACCAATTCTATAGGACCACTTCAGTGATAACACTACCAATTCCGCAGAGGTGATTTGAAGTGTGGCGCTACCGAATTGCACACAAAGATATACAGGCTCGACGCTATGGAAACTGCAGGCCTGTTTTGGATTTGCGCTACAAAATGTGCAGAGTATTTTTCAAGGGTGCTACAGAAACTCGCTACCCAACGCACTACTGAATGGCGCTACAAACTAGGACCTGGAATCAAGGGGTTTGAGTTTATCACTCTTTTGGGTGACTGATGATGTGGAGAAGAGATAATATCATAAGTGGCAACATGATGACAACATACAATCCATGTAGGACACTTGGCATGGAAAGGGATGCGCATGAAGGAAGATAATGTTAGTTAAATTTTGTTGGATTGGTTTCCAACATGTTTCCTTTTTAATAGAAGTTTGTTAAATAGTTGTTAGTACATGTGTTAGATTGAATAACTGATTTGGAGAATCCTATGGGAGGAAGGCCAACTCACACCTCTAGTTATTTCCTTCCCTTTTTTTTATAAATAGATATTCCAAATGATTTAGAGGTTTTGAATGGTTGAGCTGGGTTCCCTTATTGTAATATTTTTATTAAGCATATTGGTTGTCTGGTTATGTACTAGACTTGAGAATTTTTTATTAATATCACTCAGTTTCTCATATTCCTTATTGTTGCCTCTTATACTAAAGTTTTCATGATTGAATGATTCACATGAGATTGTTATAGTTGTATTATGATGAATGGTTGATTATAGTACTGCTATGATGTTCTTCAATTTTCTTTAAACTTTGAATTCAAGAAGATCTTGTGTTTAAGTTTTTCCTCCTTAGGGTGCTTGAATACCCGATGTCAATAGCAGACCTCTACATTTCCCTCACCAAAATATTCCTTCTATTCACTTTTACTCCCATTCACCGACTGAAGTTGATCAAGACCTCAATTGCTTGTTCATGCTAGCCCAGATTTCTGAGTTAAAACATTATTATCCCGAGTCTTGTTTATTTGACCTTTTAAACACTCATTTACATTTACACATAATCTGATGGGTACTGGGCTTATCTTCTCTGCAATCTGAGGGTGATTCCTAGTGCTAACATTCTTGGCGTCGTTGTCGGGGAACGAATTGAAGACATTTCCCTGGGATTGAACACCAAAGCTTACTGATTCTGAAGGTGCATTAGAACTCAGTACACTAAAGATTGCAGCTTGCACCTAGTGACTCCATTAGTTGAGCTGTGGTTCCTAAAGGCAGACACATGAGGTCTACTCCACAAATACCTTTGGATACACCTGAAGATGACCTGGAGAAGATAATCAAGAAGGGAAAAGCTTCTCAAGAAAGTTTTTCTGCTGTTGTATCAGGTACTTCTGGTCAGTTGCCTGATTCCTTTCTTAATACACCAGTTTCTATATCAAATATTCCTCCTTTACCTTTTGCTGAAGTTTCCAAGAATTTGGATTTTGAAAATTTTCCTGTCGAATACTCCTCTTTTGACCCAGAATTGAAAGAAGAAAATTTTTAAATCCTTTCATCTCCTGATATTGTGAAGTGGTTCAGACTTGAGAGTCTTGAATATCTTCCTACCTTAGGTTTTTCTACTCCTCCTCCTATCAAAATTTCTGTAGCCAAAGAGGAGGAAACCTCATCGCCCTTGAAGCCTATACCATATTCTTTCAAGACTCAACCTTCTGCTATGAAAACTGAAATCCCTCCTTCCTACATTCCTTTTTCTCCTAAGCTGCACACAGTCAAATCTCCTTCTCCTCATTTATCTCCTACAATTAAAAATCCAATGGCAGGTGCTAATGATCTTATAAATATGATGGATGTCATAGTGGTTGCTAGGTATGCCCCTCTTATCTTACCTCAGCCTATGAATTCCCTCCCTTATGGAGATTACCTAAAATACATGCCCAAATTCATAGGAGAAGAAGACATAACTGTTGAAGAACACCTTGCTGCCTTTTATAGTTATGCAGACAATCTAAACATTGAGAATGAGGATGTGTGGATGAGAGTATTTGTCTAGAGCCTTGATGGTGAGGCTAGGAAATGGTTTAGGGGTTTGAACCCTAGATCTATTGCTGGGATCGAAGCTTTAGATGATGCTTTCTTGAGATAGTGGGAGGATAAAAAATAATTTTTGTATTATATCACAAAATTTGTATCCCTAAAGAGGAAAGAGGGAGAATCTGTTTTTGACTTCTACAAGAGGTTCAATAAAATGTACAATAAGATCCCTAATGAGATAAAGCCTACAAAAATATCTACCAAGATCACCTATGCCATTGCTTTTGACCCAGAGTTTTTCCTTCTACTAAGAGAAAGAATATTTGCCTCCTTAGCTCACATGCAAGATGTAGCCTTGGAGGTAGAATCTAACATAGTGGCATCTGACAAACTTAGGGGAAAATATGATAGGGACAAGAGAAAAAATAGAGTTGAAGCCTCAACCTCTGATTCCTCTGTTGTTCATCCTCAAGTTGATGAACTTACCAAATTAGTAAAATCACTTTCTGCTGAGATGGAGAAGCTAAAACTTGAAGGAAAACAAACCTATAAGAATACACATAATGCTGATAACAAAGTCAACTTCAGAAGACCAAATAATGCTCCTCAGATCCTCCTAAGGGATCCTAGAAACAGAGAGAGGGATGATCAAAAAGCCTAAGCTCCTCTACAAAACAACCTTGTTGTTGATGAAGAAGGAGAGGATGAAGAAACTGATCCTGAGATCCATTGCCTTGGTGACACCTCCTCATCCCCTCACTTGACCCGATATGCATATGAAAAATCTCTCATGGATAATCAAATAAATAAATTGAGTAAGGGAGAGAAAACAAAAGAAAATCCTAATAGATATAATCTGAGATCCAAAAAGAAAGAGGATAAGACTGATACTTCTGATCAGCCCACTAAAACAGAAAATTCTGCCAAGGCTGTGGCAGTTGGAAACAAAGAAAAATATGCACAAATACCTCAAGCTTTGGTTAAGAATCCTACCATAGAAGTCAAGGAGATTTTGAAATCTCCATCTTCCTTCATCTTTGAAAGTGATATTTGAATACTTGTAATCTATAATTCCCTTGTTACTTGGATAATCTTCCAGTTAGTGGTGCCTCCATGCTTAAACCTTATAAAATTTTGGTTTTATCAAACCCTTTATTACTGAGTACTTTCGTTCCCTTATTCGATCTCCCTACGGGTCTGCCGTTAGCGCCCATTAGCCCCATTATTCTGTAACACAGCTAGATGACTTTCCAACCTGATCCAAGAATAGATCTGTACCTTCGACAATACAAAAATAATTTATAATATTGACAGAGTTGGGTTACAGGGTGTTTCCACAAAATCGAACAAACATTTAACTTATCGCTATCGGATGATGGAATCCTTCTCCTGCACTGATTCACCTCAAAGATTTTCCTTCTGGTCCACTGTCTTTCCCATCCTATTCGTGATATAAAAAAAAAAGTAGGGATGATCTACGAATACGTGTGGGACTGTGTATCCACGTTTTCTTAAAAACATCAGGAAACCATTTTGATGACAAGTGGATGCATGTTATTTACTACTGGGATACAATATCCTTCATTTCTGCAAGTCGTCTAGTGTGGTATCTCACTGTTGGGATACTGCATCCCTAATTTTCGGAACTCATCTATAATAGAAAGGAAACCGTCTTCACGAAGAACTAATTCAGTCTGCTATGTATTCGGGTAAGGTCTCTCCGCATTGATAACTGTGCTAATTTGTTGTATCAACATCTTTAACGGATGTATTAACCAACAGTTCCTTTCTTCCTTCGTTCTTTCATAGAGCCGACTTCCTAGGTTTTTCCACCTTCCATAGGTTTCAGTATTTGTCTTTTCTCTTCTTTTTATTTTTTACTCAGGGTTAAAAGTCCTGAAGATGGGTCTTGATATGGATTCGAATTATCAACTTCCCATTATTGATACTGTGGCTTCTACGAATCTTCCAAACAATTCTTCCCACATAAATCTTATTGTTCAGACAATCTTGTTGTCAACAAGACAATTTAATTCTCTAGAAACTCATAATAAAACTGAATAAGAATTATAAAATCACTTTCAAATCTTAGGAATACCTTCACACCAATTTATTTTCTCACTAATTATGCCCCCATTGATCTCCTCTTTTTCTTTTGCATCTTCCTCAAACAATTATTCAATTTAGATATCTAATTTAATTAATATTTAATTTGTTTAAGCTTTGGTTATATGGGAATTTGAAAAACCATTGAATCTGAGGGATTTTCTAGGATGTGTTTTTTCTTGGTCAAGGTGTTTTTTTGTCATAATTAAAAAGGGTTTTGGTGACTAAGGTGTTGTGAAAAATGAATTTTTGACTCAAGTGATGGTGGAATTGGGCATGAAGATACCTACTAGTATGGGTTATCTTTTTGTAGACTTGGTGGGAAATGGAACTATCAATTTATTTGGTGATGAGGACATCTAGAAAAGGGAGACTATTACCATTTTGGATTGCCCTCATGAATTGGATTTTGTTCAAAATTTTAATCATATAGTCCAAATTGATTCAAAGAGGAGGGGCCATGTAGTCAAATGATATCACCAAAAATTATGTACCAACATTTGAGTTTGAAGGGATATTAATTGAGGGCTTGATTCTTAAAATGTTCCATGTATAAGTTGGATATGATAGGAGAAAGGGGGGGACCCGTAGCAGTGCCTGTTTATTTCTCATAGACTATGCCTCTACATGCAAATAAAGTAGATTCATGTAGATTTTGAAAAGGTTGGTAGTACCAAAGTTAGTGAAATTAGAAATAATTTCAATGACATCTTGAACAAGAATTTTGGTGAATAAGGAAATCATTTAAAAGGGAGATATTAGTCTTCAATTCAAATATCCTAAATCTTATTAATGGAAAAGAGTATTACATGATTGTGGAGGAATGGACTAGAAGAGGTTGGAGGTTGTTGGCTTAAAATATTTCTAGGGCATAGGTAGGAGAGTTAATGGTGCTAACAATAGGTATGTGAGGAACACAATTTTTGCGGATTTGGGGTAGAATGAAAATTCTAGGGATATGAGGATCACAAGGGATTACTTATTTCTTGATAATGACATCCATAAAAGAATAATTAATGTATTTTCTTACATTTTCAATGATGTAGTTGACAGGGTTGTAATTAATGATTTTATAAGTGCTAAATGAAAAGAGATCTAGTAGTTTTGAGGTATAGCTACCAGTTTTGGAGCATGCCCCCCTACCTCAGCAGGGCCTGCGCGACCTCCCGGTCAACAGATATTCATTGTATTGAGCCAAAAGGGCTCGTCGGGCCCCCTGATGGACCCCCAAATAACCACAGAGTCCCTTTAATTTCTTTGTGCAGGTCCTATAAAAAACCGCGAGTACTTCTCCTTTGGCACCTTTCGTTTTTCAAAGTTTAACAAAGTGTGGGTGCTAGCTCCTTCCTCTAGCTCCTTTTCTCCACATGACCTTGGGCTATAACTGAGCAATTATTCACCAGGCGCTTTGGAGATTCGGGCTCTGGGAGTTCTTAACACTCCACACACCCAATCCTCCGAACCCCGATTGACGAAACCCACAGTAGAGGCAAGGGATCGATGATCCCTGCTCCTCGTTCAAATCAATGGTCCAAACTTATTTTAGGCTCCAACGCTTTGGGAAAAGACCCAACACACAATAATCCACAACCTCTACCTTTTTCCTTCTAGACCAGATCGACAGTTGGCGCTACCCTTGCAACCAACGATTGTGATTCCCTCTAGAGTTTCAACCTTCAGAAGTTCCACTTACTCCAGGCGACTATCCTTCCGAACTCCAAAATGACGAAATGCCTTAATCGCTTGCCACGTCACCCTCTTGACCAATGGTCGAGATCCTCTCTTGGTGTTAGCTCTTCAGCAGCCCTGGCGCCGTCTCTTCTGCAAAATAGGTATCCTTTGACACCTGTCCTCTAATGTGGATGGTTAGGATCACTTCGAAAATTCGGCCTTCGGGGGTTTGTGCCTCCCCTGATCGATTTTCCTCCATAGTACCTTTTCTCTGAAATTCATGATCTGGTGACATATGTCCAACTAGATCAACGACTGAGATCGTTTCACAATTTTGGTCTTTGGGGGTTTGTGACCCTCGACCTTCACTTTCCTCCGTGGTACAGATTTCCCGAAATCCACGATCTGCCTCCACGTGGCTCTCCTGGAACCAATGGTCTAGATCTCCTCCAGTCCCATGACTATGATGAAATAGGTTCACCCCATGAAAACCTCCGGATATCCTAGTATACTGCCATGTACCCTTCACAACGAACAGTTGTGATCTACTTTGCTATTTCGGGCTTTGGGGGTTTTCGAAGCTCCTTGTCTGCAAAATCCCGGAGTGCTTCAGCTCTGAGGTTTCAGATCTGATGCCACCTGTCTCCTCCTAACGATGGACAGTCCCAATTAATTCAGGACTTCTAAACTTTGGAAGTCCTCAACTTTGCATTCTCTATTGAGATTTTTTGCGAAACATCACTATCTTTCTTAAGCTTAGACTTGAAACAAGTCACGCCTCAGCGCTTCCTTTGAACGCTTACGATCTTCGAGACTTGAAGATCTGCGAAGTCTTATGAAATTTGAATTTTAACCCCCTATCTCTTCTGAGATTTCAGACTTGAATTAAGTCTTTCTTCGGCTATTCCTCTGCATTATCTCTTCCTGAGATTTTGATGTCACTCAGACTCTCAAAGGGTTTCGACCCTTTGGACCCCAAGGTCCTTTCTGCTGCACTCTTGGAAGTCTTGTGCTCATCCTATTGAGCTTATGAAACTTAAAACAAAGTTTCTTCTGGCCAAGTTCTTAGGCCTGCTCGATGCACACCTTGCAGAGCCTTCACACAGAGTATTTAGCAACTCTAGTGTTCTAGAAATTCACCAACTCTTCAGACAAGTATTGGCTCTGTGCACTCCTTGCACTTGCTCACAAAAATCCTTGCTGAGACCTTCCTTCAGAGTGTTCAACAACTCTGAAGTATCCCTCTTGCCTATCCACCAGAGTGTTCAATTACTCTGTGGGTATCTTCCTCTTGAAACTTCTCTCTTTGAATTTGAAACATAATTATTTTATGCATGCCTTGCACCTGCTCGATGCCCTCCTAACAGAGCTTCACAGAGTTTTCCAATAACTCTAGCTACACTTGTTCATGTGCAGACTTTCCTCCTCCAAGGTATTTAGAAACCTTGAGGCTCCTCCTTGAGCTTGTGATCCTTCCTGTGTGCCCTCCTTGCACGTTCTCCTCTGAATCCAAAACACATAATTCAGATGTTCACTCCTTGCACTGGCTCATAGAGTCCTCAACACTTTGTCATGCACTCCTTGCATCTAGCCTCAAAGAACATAGAATAAAATCAACAAACCCATAGATAGATAGGGAAGTCTATCTATCACCTGAATATGGAATCTAACATACATCTACAACATACATTCAAAGAAACACACAAATGACATTCATGAAACATACACAAATATACACAAAGTCATAGGCAGGAAAAACTGCTCCCATTTGTATTAACATAAATGTTTGTTTTTACAGTGTGCACAAGCTTTAGACTGCAACAGAGTCTTGGCTCTCTCCATTTCTCTCTTTTCGTATCATACAATTTCCTCCCTTCCTACAATCTACCATCTCCTATCTACAAGAGGGGCTTCAACGAGCTTTCCCTCCAACTCAACTAGTGATGTCTAATCACCATTTACAACACCTATCTACTGAGGCAGATTACATTGAATTTTATTTAATGGCCATCTAGTCTGAATTAGATCTAGAGCCCTCCTACTGTCAGCCATTAAAGGTGACTCTATCTACATCCTGTAGAAAGGAAATAACTCAGCTCTACCAAGTGTTATCACTTTGTAATTTTCCCAAGGCTATGGAGGCAGTCACGAAGGCAACATCAAAACCACTTCGAGTCAGGGATCTAGCCCTCCAAGACTTAGAGAGGGATCTCTCTATCTGATGTAGCTTTTTTTTAATAGATATTAGGCTAGCTAATTGGTTTAGAGTTTGGATTTTGAATTGGTAGGGGCAAAGAAGAGGAACCATGGGCAATGGAGTCACAATCTGAAGTTCAATCAAAACAAGTTCTACAAACAACCTTACAGGGCAAGGTAGGCACTCTTGTTGGATTCTTTGAGGTTGATTTTGGATTTGGAGGAGAATCTGAGAGGACCAGGAAACAACAGGGCAATCAAGAATCCTGAAATTAACTATTGGGCAGAAAACATTGACAATTATGTCAAAGCCAGAAACAAAGTGTATTTTTTAACAAATTCCGTTCTTCGAAATTATTTGCATAATTCATAGTACAAATAACTGAAGAAAACAATGGAAACAAATTACAGTGAATAAGAAAAACATCACCACCAATATTGACACATGAATCCTGTAACTACTGTGGCTGTATTACCGGATTTATGAAAAATAGAAGGCTCTGTGAGCTCTGATACAAATCAAATCGTGGTTCCCCACCGGTCCCTTCGCACATTTGATTCATTAAAGTATATAAAATAGACTCTCCCCAGGCTCAGGATGTCGAATTCAACCACCTCGTCCAAAAATAGCAAGAAATCGCCAAAAAATCTGGAACTGTCCACCATGAAAGATGGGCAGAACTGCTGAAAAAAGGGGTCAACTCAGACCTTTTTTTCTTCTCAACAATGACACTTGCGTAAAAAATGAAGGATTTTATTGTATATGATATTGTCTAAATAAAAAACCTCTTTCTGTTTCTCCAATTTCGTCTCCAGGTCGCCGAAACAGCTCCCGCAAAATCAGGATTGAAACAGGAAAAACATAAAACTGAAAAAATGAGGCTGAAAGATGGCTTCGATTCTCCCAATTGGTGGCACCTGTGAAAAATATGGAAGAATTTTTCGTTATTTAGCCCATGATGAACAAAAACCTCTCTCGGTTTTCGAAAATCTGTCTCCATTTTCCCGGAATCCGCTTCGAAGAGATGTTAAACATTCAAAAAATGAGCAGTTTTTAGTTTTTGGGAGGGCGGTTTTGGAGAGGTGAGCGGTTTGGTTGGACCCCCCCTGAGGTNTCACCAGGAGGTGACACCTATCCCTCCCAATACCACCAACTCAGGCCCTCTTGAGTTGATGGGACGTGAGAGGGGGGGGGGTCCGAGTTGTACTGGATGCATGTGTTGGGTAGACTTAGGATATAGTTTATTTTTGTTAATTTGTTTTGTTTTAAATTAGTTTTTTGCTTATTTGCTTTTTGTTTAATGTTTGTTTTTATTGTTTGTTTTATTTATTAATATATGTATTACATTTTTAATACATGTTTATATCTTATTTTATGTTTTATTTTATGTTTTGTTGTCTTATATGTCTTTTATTTAATGTTTTGTTTTATTATGTTTATTTTTAATATATATATTTTTGTTGTTGTTTTTTAATTAATTTAAATTAATCAAACACTAACCTAATTACTAACTTAATTAACTAACCATTAATTAATTAATTAAAAATTAATTTATTATTAATAAGTCTAATCTAATTTTATTAATCTAACTTTTTTTGTTTATCCTAAGTTTGGTTTATGCAGGGAGAAGTGGTGGGCGAGATGTGGCCAAGGGGATAAAAGGACAAGGCACAGAGGTGGATGAAGGATGCATTAGGTGATGAAGGATCAGGCAGGGTGATGGAGGATCGAGTGAAATGGATGGAGGGGGAAATGGAAACACCCGAGAGACCAGTAAGCTAGGAACTTCATCATGAGACCCACAAATGATATCTGAATCATCATATCTCCTATAATTATAGGACCCTAAGATAGGCTCCTCCTGGGGATGGCAACTCCTGAGGAGGTGTCAAGAATCTTAGACCTCTTGAACATGCAGACCAATGCTTTTATTTGTTGGGCCATGGAGTCACTGCAACTACAATATTTGAACTGGCTCATATTTGACTGAACACTGAACTAGATAGTATCAACTGCAAACTCTGCTGGAAAATATACAATACTAAAAAAGATGCTCAAATGACTGATCTTATTCAAAATTGCTACCTACCCTACACTACTGATAATTTTGTTGTTTTAAATGATACAATAATGCCAATGCAACCAATCAAGAAACTACGCTAGTAACTCTACTCTTTCAATGTTTTCAAACAATATCAGAAATAGAACTTGCATAGGTATCTTGAACTGCTTTCCATCCTGATATTCATCACAAGGAGCTTGATAAACATGACAGATAACAGAAAAATTGGGAATGCATTGTGGCTCTGTGATGAACAATTTATCCATATAAATAGCCACTAGATCAAGATAGACTTGACCTATTAATGGATATTCAAATTTAACCAACTCAACTTCATGATTTGATGTTGTAGTTATGCTATTTGCATCCTCATGCACTTCCTGACATGGCCACAACTTTTTTGATGGGTTATGAAATGATGCTTCTTCTGAACACACCCCTGTAGCTGACTGTCTGATCATATCCATATCATAAATTTTTTGAAATCATTGGGGGTAAATGAAAACTGATTTTGAAAACACAATCTATCTATCATATTAGCTATAGGGTCATAAAATATTTTAGATGACTATGGAATTTGTTCTGCTGGCATTTCATGGCTTACACTATGATCCTCAACCAAAATCTGACCAAGATTCCCTTTCAAAGTTTGAAATGAACTGAAACATAAGGGTAGGGAATCAAAATGGATCAGCTCATTACCTGTCCCAAGCTTTGTGTTTTCATTTGAATTTTGGCCTGCACAAAGACTCAAGGGATGCACTTCTGAATCTGCAACAACTTTTATATCACCCCTGTTCTCCTCACCTGGTTCATCAGAACACTCCTCATTCTTACTGTTTACAATATTCTTGCAATGTTTTCTCAGGAGTGAGGCAAAACATAGGGGCATGCAGTTTGCATTTTCATGAAAATTTTCTGCACTTTCCTCCTTCAAAATTTGAAATGAATTATAATCTAATTGTACAAAGTTACATTCCAGTGTTTAGAATTCTTCTTCAGGCTCTGAATTTTCCCCTGAACTTTGAAAATCAGAGAAACTTGGAGATTGTAATCCTGGATATGAAATAGCCTCTTTCTCAACACTAACATCCTTCACTATCTCATCAAAAGATTTACCTTCTTTGATATTTACCACTTGTTCAGAAATTTCCTTCAAAAATTTAAAAGAAGAGAAGCATAAGGGTAAAGTATGTCCACTTACCCCAAGACTTGTTGCATTGTGATCATAGTTGTCATAATTTCCATGTACAGATTGATTGTCTTGCTGGTATTGCAAATGATCTTCTTCCTCCCAATCATATGTTGTTGATTTCTTTGAAAAATCCATTGTGGTATAATGAGCATCGTACCGATCAAGCTTGGGTAAATCATCCATGGATGAAATGCCATTGAACATGCATATCATATCAGGAGAATTTTCCTCCATCTTCTGATTTTGAACTTCATCTTCGACTGTATTGTGAATTGAATACATGAAACTATCATTATTTAGTCCCTGATACCAAGGTTGAGCTGCAGAATTTTTGGGAATATCGACCTTTGTCGTTTCTGGAACTAGTGGCACATGTGGTCTTTGAACAACAAGTTCATCTTTTCTACTAATTCTCTGCATCATCTCATTGACTGTGTTGGTCATAATATCTAATTTCACCCCTGAAGATGTCATCCGTTCATTTTCTATTCTATCTTTTTCTTCTACCTTTAACTTTTCCCTTTTGTTCAACAAGTTAGCTTCCACATCAATTGCAATCTTTTGCATTTCTTCAAGGGTTGCAATGTCTCTTTCTCTTAATTGGAATGTCATTTCTGGATCATAGGCATCTTGGTAATGCAATTGAGCTAAACCAAGAGGTGGCCTTACATCCATAAGTATTGAATGATACACCTTATTGAAACTGGTTGAGAACTGTTGTACTGTTTCTCCTGGCTGTCTTTTCAAATGATCATACTCTTCTAAGATGATAAACACATTTCCCATGATCACCCATCTATCTAGGAAAACTTGCATGAACTGATGGAAATTGCTAATGCTTGCAGCTGGAATATTTTTAAACCAATTCTTAACTTTACCTTACAAGGATAGGGAAAGCATCCTTATATAAACATCGTCATCTTCAACCTTATAAAGGTCAAGGAAATCTTGAAAATTATGGATGTGTTTTTCTGTAGTGATATTTACATTTTACCCATCAAACATGGGAATATTTTTGCTATAATTGGCAGGGAAATCATGGAGAATGGAAGGTAAAACCAAAGGTTTGTATCTGTCTGGGACTTTCACAGGTATATGAGGTAAATGAAGGGGCTTATAACAAACTGGAATTTTAACCAGTGAATCTGGAATTTTTACATATGTATCAGAGATTTTTACATCTGTAGGAAATAAAGCAGGAGGCTTATGTCTATCAAGGCTTCCTATAGGTATTTGAGTGTGTACCAGAGCTATGGGAATGGGCTCAATCCGTTGAGGCTCTTCAGGTTGAAAATGATCATTATGAATTTCAACAATGTACTCTGGACCAGGATCATGATAAGAGAGGAAGTAATTACAGATGAAGCCAATAATGTCATGAATACAATTTGAGGTTGAGTACCTGATATTTCCAGATTGCTTTGTCATGTTTCAGGTTCTTCCTCTAGTGGAGTCTTCGAATCAAAACCGATCTGGAGCTGGTTGGAGTCGACAAGTGAATGATTTCAGCCTTCTTGTCTCTGGTCACTGTCCACCATCAATGATTAGATCTGGAACTTGAAGTGCACTATCGGAGAAAGCTCCCCAATATGGTCACCATTCTGTTAGCACTTTGTAATTTGCCCAAGGCTGTGGAGGCAGTCACAGAGGCAACATCAAAACCATTTCGAGTCAGGGATCTAGCCCTCCAAGACTCAGGGAGGTATCTCTTTGTCTGATGTAGCTTTGTTTTAATAGATATTAGGCTAGCTAATGGGTTTAGAGTTTGGATTTTGAATTGGTAGGGGAAGAGAAGAGGAACCATGGGCAATGGAGTCACAATCTGAAGTTCAATCAAAACATGTTCTACAAACAACCTTACAAGGAAAGGTAGGCACTCTTGTTGGATTCTTTGAGTCTAATTTTGGATTTGGAGGAGAAGATGAGAGGACTAGGCAAAAACAGGGCAATCAAGAATCCTGAAATTTGTTGATTAAGGTTGGTTGTCATTGATGTCAACCCTTGAAGAAAGACCCATAGCACAAAGGTTTGGGTAATGGACCCAATAGTGTTTGATGTAAATATGACTCATTATTGTTTTGTCATGGTTGATAAGAAGTAAATAT
>ML782440.1:301284-339068 GCA_009831015.1 Picea engelmannii | reverse complement strand
TTTGAATCACACTTGAGAATATTGAATATCTATAGGTGTCTGAGGTTTACAAATGATATCTAAGCCAAAATTCTGAGGAAAGTGAAGAAAAGAAGGCCGAAATGCAAGGAAGGATAAATTCTTTTGATGGTGCTTTCTAAGGTGTTTTGGGTAAAAACGTCATAACTTCTTCATAACAGATCCAAATTCGGTGAGACCAAATGTGTTGGTTAGGGTACAGTCTGTAGTATGCTGTGTAACATTTTTAGATTATTTCATGAAATATTGTGTGTGGGGCACGCTCTACAAGGTCGCTCTCTAGAATAAGCCAAAATCCAGCAAGGAATGTGATCATATACACCAGGTCTATTACAGAGCTACAAATAATATTTGGATGATAAAATTGATGAGGGATTTTGGTTGTGGCACATGTTGAGTACATGTTTGAGACAAGTAGTTGATGATTTGACACATACATGAAGTGTATAGTTGATGATGTTGGTAAATATTGATGATTCATAGTTTATGAGTAGTTGACACATGATTGGAACATACTTGGTACATGGTTGGATGCACTTGGTTATGGTACAGGTTGATTACAGGTTGGTGCATGGTTGATGCACTTGTTTATGGTACAGGTTGATTACAGGTTGGTGCATGGTTGATGCAATTGTTTATGGTACATGTTGATTACAGGTTGGTGCATGGTTGATGCACTTGTTTATGGTGCAGGTTGATTACAGGTTGAGGTACAGGTTGATGCATGGTTCAGACTTATTGGTACAGGTTTATAGCAGTATATCTCACAGTGATAGTGTGACAGTGCTTCCATCATTCTACTTCTACTTCAGGGTGGCAGGACAGGGAAATGACAGGTGGTTGTAGCCACCTTCCGGTTGTAGCCGAAGAACATTGGGGGTTGTAGCCTCCTTCTAGTTGTAGCCAGAGATTTGGGGAGTTGGAGCTTCCCTCAAGTTGTAGCTTGAGAAACTAGGAGGTTGGAGCCTCCTTCCAGTTGCAGCTGAAAACAAAGGAAGTTGGTGCTTCCAATGAATGTAATTCTTTAAGACATATAAGAAAAAACATTCCATGGTTTTCTCCCGATTTGGGTTTCCACGTAAAACACTGGTAGAATGCTTTGTGAGCTCTGATACAAATCAAATTGTGGTTCCCCACCGGTACCTTTTCACATTTGATTCATTACAATATATAAAATAGACTCTTCCCAGGATTAGGAGGTCGAATTCAACCACCTCGGCCAAAAATAGTAAGAAATCCCCAAAAAATTTGGAACTGTCCGCCATGAAAGATGGGCGGAACTGTTGAAAAAATGGGTCAACTCAGACATTTTTTTCTCCTCAACGGTGACAACTGTGTAAAAACTGAAGGAGTTTATTGTGTATGATATTTTCTGGAGAAAAAACCTCTTTCATTTTCTCCAATTTCGTCTCCATCTCGTTGAAACAGCTCCCGTAAAATCAGGACTGAAACAGGAAAAACGCAAAACTGAAAAAATGAGGCTAAAATGTGGCTTTGATTATCCCAACAGGTGGCACCTATGAAAAATATGGAAGAGGTTTTTGTTCTTCATCCTGTGATGAACAAAAACATTTCTCGGTTTTTGAAAATATGTCTCCGTTTTCCTGGAATCCGCTTCAAAAGATGAGGTTTTAAACATGCAAAAAACGGGTCGTTTTGAGTTTTTGGGAAGGCAGTTTTGGAGAGGTGAGCTGTTTGGTTGGACCCCTGAGGTGGTAAGTTGTATTGGGAGGGGGGTATGAGTTCACCAGGAGGTGACAACTATTCCTCCCAATACCACCAACTCGGACCCCCTTGAGGCGATGGGACATGAGAGGGGGGTGGGTCTGAGTTGTACGGGATGCATGTGTTGGGTAGACTTAGGATATAGTTTATTTCTGTTAATTTGTTTTGTTTTAAATTAGCTTTTTTCTTTTTTACTTTTTGTTTAATGTTTGTTTTTATTATTTGTTTTATTTATTAATATATGTATTACATTTTTAATACATGTTTATATCTTATTTTATGTTTTATTTAATGTTTTGTTTTTAGTTTTGTTGTATTATATGTTTTTTATTTAATGTTTAGTTTTATTATGTTTATTTTTAATATATATATTTTTGTTATTGTTTTTTAATTAATTAAAATTAATCAAACACTAACCTGATTACTAATTTAACCAACTAACCATTAATTAATTAAAAATTAATTTATTATTAATAAGTCTAATCTAATTTTATTAATCTAACATTTTTTTGTTTATCCTAAGTTTGGTTTATGCAGGGAGAAGTGGTGGGAGAGATGTGGCCAAGGGGATAAAAGGACAAGGCACAGAGGTGAATGAAGGATGCAACAGGTGACGAAGGATCGGGCAGGGTGATGGAGGATCAAGCAGAATGGATGGAGGGGGAAATGGAAACACCCGAGAGACCAACAAGCCATGAACTTCGTCATGACACCCACAAATGATATCTGAATCATCAGATCTCCTATAATTATAGGACCCTAACATCAAGCCTTACAACATTTACTTTCTTTAATTACATTTTAAAATTCAAATTTGAGGGAAAAATGAGAGGGATGACGCCTCTCCCTTCCTTCTTGACTTGCGCTGATGTGCTTCTTTGCTGGCGCTTTGCTGAGGTGGAGTGATGCTCCTGCATCAAACTCCACTACTGGGAAAATCATGAGCTCCTTCTCATGAGCTCCTCTTCTCTGCAATTGGAATCCCCCTAGATCCCAAAATTTTCCCTAGAGCTGCCCACCTACTCCACTGCTTTGCTGTTGCTTCCCTGCTCCTGCTGCTTCTTCCCTGCTACTGTTGTAGGCTATTCTCTGCCCAACTTCCTCCTTTTGACAACTTGCTGAGCTGACCTCAACATCAACCTCCTTATCTCCTCTATCACCTCTTCTAGCTGCTCCACTAGCTGGATTTCCTCATGTTGCTTGTTCTGTTGCAGGTCCTATTCTTCATCACTTGTGGCCTTATCTTGGCACTCTTCTACAGATTTAAATTCTCCAGTCTCCTCTTGATTTTTCTATTGTTTAGCCATTTCCTTAGACATATTTTCTTCTGCCAGTTCTCCTTGTGTTAGTACAAATCTAGCTTCTTCCAGCTTCTCCTCAGACTAGAATTATTCTTTGATCTGTTTGACTATATCTTCATGGAAATCATTTAATGGCTCTGGATGGTTCAACCAATCCTCTAGCATGTTCAATTCCATATCCCATTGACTAAGCATCTCAACTGTGTGCTCCTCTTCCTCTTCTCCTTGGGAAGATTATGGTATCTTCTCCTTCATCATGACATTCACAACTAGCTATCCTTTCTCTGCTGCTGCTGCACTCTCAACAGGTGCATTGGCCTCCACTGGGATGATTGGTGGGAATATACTGAATCCTCCAATGATTAGACTATACCTCTGATCCTTCTCCATCAACACTCTTTCCTGATTTGAACTCTTAACAGAGTTCATTGGACTCTCATACAATCTCATCTCTTTCCCCTTGCCCACCTAGCAATCTGAACTTTCATCACTACCCACCTGGAAGTCACTGAGATCAATCAATGATATCCTTCCATTTCCCATATGGAAACCTGAAAGTTCATCTCTTCCCTCCTGGCAGTTCATGAGATCCTTGACTAATCCCTTCCCCACATCATCACTGAGGATTTTTCCATTTTCTGGCTCACAAATGTGAACCACTTCCTCTGTGTCTCTGAGGCTTTCAACATGCCTCAACCACCTTCTCAACAATTTTTTCTGCCTTCGGTCCAAAAAATTATGAACATGCCATTTTACTTTCCTCTTCAAAGGCCATTTGTATCTCCAACATACCTGTGATTCCTGCTGCACCTTCAATGCTAGCTTCTCCATTTCTTCTCTTATCTCACTGAGCTCCCTATCAATCTCTACTTTTATTTTCTGCTGGTGGTCTTCTCTTTGACCACGCTTATGGCCTTCAGTAGCCATGTTTTATTTCTTTGACTTCAGCCCACCTAGTTGTCTTCTTGTTACCCTGCAACTGAGAGTACGTCTAGCTTTTGCTACAACCCACCTGGCTATCTGCTTGACTTCTTGATACCACTTGATGATATCAATGTACCTTCTCTGCCTGCTCTTTCACCTGCTATCTACAGATGGATACATCCTCTGATTCACTTGATGACATCATAGCGTCTCCTTTTCTTTCTTCACCTGCTATCTACAGACATAATCGGGCTCTGATACCACTTGATGGTATAAGAGTATCTCCTTTGTCTACTCTCCGCTACTTGGAAACAAATTCAGGCTCTGATACCACTTGGTGGTATCTGATTATCTCCTTTGTCTAGTCTCCGCTAACTGAAAAAAAATTCAGGCTCTGATACCACTTGACACAACCCCCCTGCCTCAGTAGGGTCTGTGCAACCTCCCGGTCAACGGATATTTATTTCTTGAGCCAAAAGGGTTCTTCGGGCCCCCTGCTGGAACCCCAAACAACCACATAGTCCCTTTAATTTCTCTGCACAGGTCCTGTAAAAACCCGTGAGCGCTTCTCCTTTGGCGCCTTTCGTTTTTCAAAGTTTAAAAAAGTGTGGGTGCTAGCTCCATCTGCTAGCTCCTTTTCTCCATGTGACCTCGGGCTATAACCAAGCACTTATTCACCAAGCGCTTCAGAGATTCAGGCTCCAAGATTTCTTAACACTCCACACACCTGATCCTTTGAACCTCGATCGATGAAACCCAAAACATAGGCAAGGGATCGATGGTCCCTGCTCCTCATCAAAATCAACGGTCCAAACTCATTTCGGTCTCTCACGCTTCGGGAAAAAACCCAACACACAATACTTTGCAATCTCTGCCTTTTTCCTTCCTGACCAAATAGACGGTTGGCGCTACCCCTGCAACCAACAACTGTGATTCCCTTCAAAGTTTCAGCTTTCGGGATTTCCACTTACTCCAGGTGACTATCCTTCTGAACTCCAAAATGGAGAAATTCCTTAATCTCTTGCCACATCACCCTCTCGACCAACGGTCAATATCCTCTCCTGGTGTTAGCTCTTCGAGAGCTATGGCATTGTCTCTTTTGCAAAATAGGGATCCTTTGACACTTGTCCTTCGATGTGGATGGATAGGATCACTTTTGCAATTTGGCCTTCGGGGGTTTGTGCCTCCCCTGCTTGATTTTCCTCTGGAGTACATTTTCTCTGAAATGCGTGATGTGGTGACACATGTCCAACCAGATCAACGACTAAGATTGTTTCACGATTTTGGGCTTCGGGGGTTTGTGACCCTCGACCTTCACTTTCCTCCGGGGTACATATTTCTTGAAATCCATGATCGGCCTCCACGTGGCTCTCCTAGAACCAATGGTCCAGTTCCCCTCCAGTCCCACAACTATGACAAAACTGGTTCATTCCATGAAAACCTCCAGATATCCCAGTCTGCTGCCACGTACCCTTCACAATGAACGGTTATGATCTACTTCGCTATTTCGGGCTTCAGGGGTTTTCGAAGCTCCTTGTCTACAAAATCCCGGAGTGCTTCAACTCCAATGTTTCAGATCTGCTGCCACCTATCTCCTCCCGACGATGGACGGTCTCAAGTACTTCAGGACTTCGATACTTTGGAATTCCTCGACCTTTGCATTCTCTATTGATATTTTGTGTGAAACAACACTATATTTCTTGAGCTTAGACTTGAAACAAGTCACGCCTCAACACTTCCTCTGAACGCTTATGATATTTGAGACTGAATATCTATGAAGTCTTATGAACTTTGACTTTTAACCCACTATCTCTTCTTAGCTTTCAAAATTGAGTTAAGTCTTTCTTCAACTCTTCCTCTGCGCTATCTCTTCTTGATATTTTGACTTCACTCAGACTCTCAAAGGGTTTCGACCCTTTGGACCTCAAGGGCCTTTATGCTGCACTCCTGTCAATCTTATGCTCATCCTCCTGAGATTCTGAAACTTAAAACAAAGTTTCTTCTGGCCAAGTTCTTGGGATTTCTCAATGCACACCTTGTAGAGCCTTCACATAGAGTATTTATCAACTCTAGTCTTCTAGAAATTAGCCAACTCTTCAGACAAGTATTGGCTCTGTGCACTCCTTGCACTTTTTCAAAGCACTCCTTGTTGATCCCTTCCTTCAGAGTGTTCAAAAACTCTGAAGTATCCCTCTTTCCTATCCACTAGAGTGTTCAATTACTCTGTGGATATTGTCCTCTTGACACTTCTCTCTTTGAATTCGAAACAAAATTCTTTTATGCACGCCTTGCACCTGCTCGATGCCCTCCTGGAAGAGCTTCATAGAGTTTTCCAATAACTCTGGCTACACTTGTTCTTGCACAAAATTTCCTCCACCAAGGTATTCAACAACCTTGAGGCTCCTCCTTGAGCTTGTGATCCTTCTGGTGTGCCTTCCTGGCACGTTCTCCTCTAAATCCAAAAAACATAATTAAGATGCGCACTCCTTGTGCTGTCTCACAGAGTCCTTGACACTCTGTCATGCACTCCTTGCATTTAGCATCAAAGAACCCATAATACAATAACAAAACCCAAAGACAGATAGGGAAGTCTATATATCACCTGCGGATGGAATCTAACATACATCTACAACATACATTCCAAGAAACACACAGATGAAATTCATGAAACATACACAAATATACATAGAGTCATAGGCAAGAAAAACTACTCCCATTTGTATTAACATAGATTCTTGTTTTTATAGTGTGCACAAGCTTTAGACTGCAACAGAGTCTTGGCTCTCTCCCTCTCTCTCTCTACGTATCATATAGTTGCCTCCCTTCCTACAATCTACCATATCCTATCTACAAGAGGGGCTTCAACGAGCTTTCCCTCCAACTCAACTAGTGATGTCTAATCACCATTTACAATGCCTATCTACTGAGGCAGATTACATTGAATTTTATTTAATGGTTGTAACACCCCACCCGGCCTTAATCCCACTGGATGGGCAAACTCTACTGTGCGGAACAACATCATTCTCATACTTAATTAATAACATGCATTTAAATCAAATTAAACACATTTAACTTAGAGTAAGCACAAGATTTCTGCTAACATAAATAATCCCTGGCATTAACAATAATTCATATGCACACAGAATACATGTTACATATAAGCATCACATACATGCATATACTTATAAATTAAGTACAAAATTAACACTTATATTTTATTACTGGCTTAATTCCACCAACCACGTGCAGGCCTTCCATGAACCTCCCAGCCTTAGACCACGCTGCTCATCACTCTTGGCAGTGGGTCACCCTAAGCTGGGACTAAGATCCACCCAAGGCAAGGAATCCTAGTCTAGGTTGAGGTTACAGGGAAAACTGCACTGAATAACCAGAAGGATTCTTCCCAAGATGCCTTCTTATGCCCACTACTAACAAACTCTCATTCGCCACATGCCTGTTCCGCCCCGGAGTATACACCTTCACAAGCACATTCCATCGATGCTTCACCTCCCTCTCTGGGCCTCGACAACAGGCCGGATTAGGAATTCTCAAAGCTCTAAATCTGGTGCTGGACTCTCTCAGGGAGAAAACCACTTCCCAACAGACTCTCTCACCTGGAGGGAGTTTCTCATAGGCTTGATAACTTGCTTCTTCTACCACGGGCCTGTCAACCCGCTTCTTCTACCATGGGCCTGACAACCCGCTTCTTCAGCACACCCTTCGACTCAATTCCAACCAGGTGAGGGAAACCACAACAACATCAAGCACTCATTTGACACTAGGATGACGACCATAATAGAAAATGGGCATAGTCCCACAAATGGCAATGACTAGACGCTAAAACAAAACATGCTTAGACAATTATCCAGGTGTCGGGTTCTACAAAAGACACAAATCGGCTCACAGTTTACCGGTTACAGGATGCGTGATAGGAAATTATCCATAGGTCGAGGATGGAGGCCAAACACAGAGACCAAACAAGAATACACCCGACAATCACAGAGGTCTCATGGTTTCATTTTTCAGTGTTGTGTGTGATATGCCCTAGATCAGATGCATAGGTCACATAGTTTAGACAACAAACATCTGAATGGAGAACGAACCCCCATCATGGCTCAACTCAACAGTTTTAACTGCATGCGCTTGGGTTGACACTTGTCACCCATGAAGCTCGTTCCTTCCCATTTGGAAGTCACTCATCCTTCCAAAGAACTTAGGATAAAACATCACATTTCACATGGCTTTTGGGATAATATTAAAATATTATTCCCAAGGACTTAAACCCCTAGGATTAGCCCCTCTTTCCAACCTTCCAGCCCCCAATCCCTTACCCACTCTGTGGAAGCTTAGTCCCCCATCACTCATTCATCGTGGTCGGTCTACACACAACGATGTTTGTATTTTTATTAATGTTTTGCATGATTACATATACAAAAGAAGGCTCCCGACCTTAACACTTAGGCTCTCCGGCCTAATAACACATAAGCCCAACAACTTATATAAACTTGGCTCACCATCCTATAAAACATAATTACAACTCATAATGCAAGATTTACACTTCATAGACATGATTTATAATAGGGCTCGACCTTGGGGACATACAATCCGCTCCCCTTATTTTTGCACCATCCTCAGTGCAACTTTACACTGCATCTGCAAGATTATCAAAATTTTCAAAAAGATGTGGGTACTCTACCCGCATAACATCTTCATGCTCCCATGTTGCATCCTCAAGACTGTACCAGGTCCATTGGACTTTTACAATCCCTATAGCTCGATTCCAGAGCTGTTTGTTTTTCCTGTCCAATATGCGCACAGGATGCACTTGCGGGACACCTTCTTGTTCCACCTGAATCACATTCCAATCGATAACATGATTAACATCTGGTATATATTTCTTAAGCAATGAAACATGAAACACATTATGTACAGTCATAGATGCAGGTAATGCAAGCATATATGCAACTGACCCAATCCTTTCCAGGATTTCAAATCGCCCACAAAATCTGGCTTCCAACTTGGCGCAACTTCCCAGCTTCAGGGAGCTCCTGTTAGATTTCACTTTTAGGAAAACATGATCACCCACTTTGAACTCTCTGTGGGTTCTGTTCTTATCAGCATGACTTTTCTGCCTGTCCTGGGCAACTTTCAAATTTTTCTTAATTTTTATCATTTGGTCCTTCATCTCCTTGAGCAACTCTGGCCCAACTACTGCTCTATCAGCTAGATTATCCCAACTCACTGGAGTATTTCACTTTCTTCCATAAAGTTCTTCAAATGGGATCATCTTCAATGATGCATGATACCCATTGTTGTAGGCGAATTCTACCAAGTGCAGGTAGTCTTCCCATCTTGATGGTTTTCCCATCACATACATTCTCAGTATGTCTTCTATTACTCTGTTCACCCTCTCTGTCTGTCCATCAGACTCAGGATGATAAGATGTACTACAGTTCAGATTCATTCTGAATCCTTTGAAAAATCCTTTCTAGAAATTTGAGGTGAATTTTGGGTCTCTTTCAGACACAATCATTTTAGGAATTCCGTGCAATCGTGCCACTTCCTTTATGAAAATATCAACAACATCTGCTGCCTTGTGAGTAGTTTTCAGTGGAATAAAATGGGCAGATTTTGTAAGCTTGTCCACCACCACCATGATCGAATCATGCAGCTTGGCTGTTCTAGGCAATCTTGTAATAAAATCCATTGTCACCACTTCCCACTTCCACTCAGGAATGGGTAAAGGGTGCAGCAACCCTGCTGGGTGCCTATGCTTAGCTTTAACTTTCTGGCACTCCATACATATGGCGATGTATTCAGTGATCTCTCTCTTCATACTCGGCCAAAAGTAATGGCTCTTGACCACTGCTACTGTTTTCTGATATCCAAGGTGCCCTGCATAAGGCGCATTATGCATCTCCTGCAAAATCATTTGTTTCAAGCACTAGACATTGGGTACAAAAATTTTGTTCTTGTACAACAGTATTCCATCGGTTTCCAATTTATAAATTTCCATCTTCTGTGGCATCTTACCCTGTTGTATCTTGGCTACCAATTCTCTGTACTGCAGATCTACATTTGCAGCCTCTAGAATTCTACTTTTAATATCAGTCCGATACATGCTAATGTATGTAGCATGTAATTCATGCACCCTCCTGCTGAGTGCATCAACCACTTTATTCTCCTTTCCTTTGATATGCTTGATCTCAAAGTTGTACTCACATAGAAATTATAGCCACCTACTTTGTCTAGCGTTTAAGGTTGGCTGATCAAACAAATATTTCAGACCGTTATGGTCTGTCCTGAGTTCAAACCTCCTTCCCATGAGGTAATGCCTCCATTTCCTCAGAGCGTGAATGATTGCTGCCAACTCCAAATCGTGAGTGGCATAATTCTTTTCATGCTCTTTCAGCTTCCTAAACTCATAACAAATTACAAATCCATTTTGACTGAGAAATCCTCCCAACCCTTCTTTACACGCATCTGTGCACACCACGAAATCCACATTTGGATCTCCAATTCTCAAGATTGGAGCACTGGTTAACAACTGCTTCAATCGCTGGAAACGTTTCTCACACTCTTTAGTCCACTGAAAATTTTCCTCTTTCCTTTGCAAGGAAGTGATAGGGTGAGCTATCTTTGAGAACCCTACGATAAACCTTCTGTAATATCCCGCTAGACCCATAAAGGATCTAACTTCCGCCACATTCCTTGGCGCTGACCATTCTCTGATGGCCTCAACCTTCTCAAGATCCACGAGAATCCCTTCTTCTGAAATAATGTGCCCCAAGTAATGGATCTGCCTTTGATAAAACAAGCATTTTCTCAACTTGGCATACAGCTGGTGTTCTCTCAACACTTGTAGCACCATCCTCAGGTGTTGTTCATGCTCTTCCTCTAACTTGGAATACACCAGAATGTCATCCAGGAAGACTATGACAAACTTGTCTAGATAGTCCCTGAATACACCATTCATCAAGCACATAAAAACAACAGGTGCATTCGACAACCCAAATGGTACCACTATGAACTCGTAATGGCCATACCTTTTTCTAAAGGCGGTCTTGCTTATGTATTCATCCTTTATTCTTACCTGGTGATATCCCGATTTGAGATATATATTCGAAAATATTTTCGCACCTTTCAACTGATCGAAAAGATCATCGATCCTTGGCAGAGGATACTTGTTCTTGACAGTTACTTTGTTCAACTGTCTGAAATCAATACACAACCTCAACATCCCGTCCTTCTTCTTTACGAACATGACCGGGGCACCCCAAGGTGACACGCTTGGGTGAATGTACCCCTTCTTTAGAATCTCTTCAAGCTGTAATTGCAACTCTTTCAGCTCTGGCGCACTCATTCTGTACAAAGCCTTTGACACTGGAGCTTCTCCAGGCATCAAGTTCATAGAGAAATCAATATCTCTCTTCAGAGGTAGTCCAGGTACTTCCTGGAATACATCTTCAAACTCTTTAAGTACCTCATGATCCTCAATACTTGACACCTTATCCTTAGGCATTTCCCCCACATGGGCTGCAAATAATTGACAGCTTTTTTTGTATCACTTCTTCAGCTGCATTGTTAAGATTTCTCTAACAACCATAGCTCTAGGAATTCCTTGGACTGTTTTCTGATTCCCCTTCTCATCCAGGCATGTAAATTCCTTATTACGACAGTCCAGGAGGGAATGGTGCTGGCCCAACTAGTCCATCCCAATTAAACAGTCATAAGAGCCTAAAGGCAGAATATTCAATTCAACGTTCGTGCTCAATCCCTTCATGTCCACAGGACAAGACTTAATCAACTCAATGACTTTCCTCTTGGTTCCTATAGCCAACTGCACTAACCAAGACTTTTCATGTTTGCTTCTTGATAAATGCAAAATTTCCACCACTCTAGGGTCTATATAACTATGGCTAGCCCCTGAATCAATTAAAATAATAAATGGTTGGTTGTTAATCATACCTTCCACTTCAATCATGTGCACCTGAAATTTAGCTTGCTTGTTGTCCAGGGCCGCATAGATCCTTGGCATTCTATTGCCCATGTCCTCCACTGTTTCATCTTGTTGAACATTATGGACAACTCTTTCTTTGCCATTTTTATGGGGACAATCTCTGTACTTGTGGTTCTCTTTATAGCCCCAACACTGAATGGGCATCTGTCTCAGCCTTTGTTCTCCCACTTCAACCATTCTCATCTCTCTAAACGATGGATGTCCTTGAGGACTATTTCTGAAAAAGGGAGGTTTGTTTCCCTTCTTCCTTTGTTCTTTCTTAAACTTCTTCTGGTCAACCCAAGCCTTTCGAAAGGTAGGCTTTTCTGTTTTCTATTCATATAAGCATTTCACTCTTCTTGTTGTTTCTTCCATAGTCTTAGGATCATCATACTGAATCTTGTCACCGATGGGAGGTGGCAGTCCACTTAGATACCTCTGAATCTTGACAACCACATCTTTGATGAATGGAACATAATTCAGTAATTCCAAAAACCTTCATTTGTATTCATCAATGGTCATGCTGCCCAGCTTGAGTTTGAAGAACTCCTTCATCTTTTTGTCATAATATCTTTTAGTCAGGTATTTCCTCTCAAAATACCTCCTAAATTCCTTCCATGTGATATCTTTCTCTCTAATGTGCTGCACCTGCACAAGCTGATCCCACCACATGGATGCTTTTCCTTTTAGTTGATACATCACAATTCTTCCTTCTACATGAGAGGAATAATTCTATAGTTGGAAATATTTCCTCATGCCAAGCAACCATGTTTCGACATCTTCCTCCTTCTTATGTTCTCCATCAAACGTAGGAGGCTTAATCTTGTTCATCTCCCCTTTCAATTCATCCACTCCATATCTTCGGTGTTTTCTGGTAGGGGATGGGCTTGAACTATTGTGTGCTTCCTTATCAGAATTCTTTAGGGAGAGATGATGATGTCTACTACCACTTCTCGATCTTATTTTTCTCTCAGGGGTCCTGTGACTCCCTGTTTTTCTTGTGTCACTCTCCTTTTCCAATTTCTTTTCTATTCTTTCCAGGCTCTTCAACATCTTTAAGTTGAATTCACCCTACTGATCCATGACCCTCATGAGCTTTCGACTATTGGCTCGGCGAGCCTGGGCATCTTTCTACAATCTTTCAATGATTTTCATCACATGCCCTTCCTTATCCAATTCTCTTCCATGCCCATTGGAGTTCGATCCTTCGACTCCCAAGTTGACATCCCTTCCTTCTCTTTCATTCTATGAATTGGAGGCAATCAACACCCCTTCCATTTCTATACTCGGTGTCGATTCACGACTGTCCTAACACTCGTTGAACTCTGCACACACACAACGTGCAGTCAACCGAATTTTTTCACGCCTTAAACCCTTAATAAAACTACAACATTCATAAACCAACGCGAATAAGAAAACACTTCGAATCACAATTTTTCTGAGTTCTTCTCGGCTCTGTAATTTTCGGGTGATAGCTCCCTCTTTCTCCCTACCCTCGTAACCAAAGGTTGTGACCAAATGCTAGACTACTCAGTGCTACTCAAGCTTTTGACCTTCGAAGAGTTTAAGGCACACACATCTATCTTCCGGAGTTTCAATTTACCGAATTCGCGCAAATCGGGTGGATCGACGGTCCACGTTTACCCAATATCCAACGGTTAAAATCCACTACAGTTCTTCCATCTTTGAAGATTTATGGACTTTGGGTTTTAGGGTTTTGGTCCTCGAGGCTCTCATACTCGCTTCCCTCTCCAACCCCTGACTTCCAAAAATTTGATTTCCTTACCCTCCAGGCCCACAACACAGTTGTCGCCCACCAAGGTAGTGACACATGGTGTCCTTAAGAAGGTCCACCTGTCAACCATGCAGCCCCCACCTAATGGATGTGCTACGTGTTTGTATGATCCCTCGACGCTCGACACTTCGCGACTTTGCAGTCAAAAATAAATTCTTTCAACCCCCGAACCCCCGATACACGATACCCCGCGAAGGTTCTGATCCAATGACGTGGGTTGAAATGAGATCAATGGCTCATATTGACCATTATCAATGGTTCACATTGATTCTTGATATTAGGGTGGTGAGTTCGTCCAACTCCTAACCACCTTACAGCTCCACTGGATCCTACGGTCCTCGTGATTTCGCGAGCTCTCGATGGAGAATTCTGACCACCTGATTCACTCTTCAATGAATTTTTCCCAACGACTGAGTGTTCTCCCTCTTGAACTTAATTTCTATGTGACGTTTTCGATCTCCATCTCCCTTTGAACACTTCAAAGGTGTTATCCCTCCTGATATTTGTAACACGGTCAAGTAGTCTGTTGACACTCAGAAACATTATGAGGTTTGAAATTAGTCCTCCAGACACAATTTCTTCTCAAAACCTCGGTCCAAAGATCGCTTATCCGGCCCATCCAGGCTCAACGTTGAAACTAGGCTATGATACCAAACTGTAACACCCCACCCAGCCTTAATTCCACTGGCCGGGCAAATGCTACTGTGCGGAACAACATCATTCTCATACTTAATTAATAACATGCATTTAAATCAAATTAAACACATTTAACTCAGAGTAAGCACAAGATTTCTGCTAACATAAATAATCCCTGGCATTAACAATAATTCATATGCACACAGAATACATGTTACATATAAGCATCACAGGCATGCATATACTTATAAATTAAGTACAAAATTAACACTTATCTTTTATTACTGGTGTAATTCCACCAAACACGTGTAGGCCTTCCACGAACCTCCCAGCCTTGTACCACACTGCTCATCACTCTCGATAGTGGGTCACCCCTGAGCTGGGACTAAGCTCCACCCAAGGCAAGGAATCCTAGTCTAGGCTGAGGTTACAGGGAAAACTACACCGAATAACCAGAAGGATTCTTCCCAGGATGCCTTCTTATGCCCACTACTAACAGACTCTCATTCCCCACATGCCTATTCCACCTCAGAGTATACACCTTCACAAGAATAGTCCATCGATGCTTCACCTCCCTCTCTGGGCCTCGACAACAGGCTGGATCAGGAATTCTCAGAGCTCTGAAGCTAGTGTTGGACTCTCTTTGGGAGAAAACCACTTCCCAACAGACTCTCTCACCTGGAGGGAGTTGCTCACAGGCCTGACAACCTACTTCTTCTACCACGGTCCTGTTAACCCACTTCTTCTACCATGGGCCTGACAACCCACTTCTTCAGCACACCCTTCAACTCAATTCCAACCGGGTGAGGGAGACCGCAACAACATCAAGCACTTAGTTGACACCAGGATGACTACCACAACAGAAAATGAGCATAGTCCCACAAATGGAAATGACCAGACGCTAAAACACAACACGCTCAGGCGATTATCCAGGTGTCGAGTTCTAGAGAAGACACAAATCGGATCACGATTTACTAGTTACAGGATGCATGACAGGAAATTATGCAGAGGTCAAGGATGGAGGCAAAATGCAGAGACCAGACGAGAATACACCCGACAATCACAGAGGTCTCATGGTTTCAATTTTCAGTGTTGTGTGTGATATGCCCCAGCTCAGACGCAGAGGTCACACAGTTTATAAAATGAACGATTGAATGGAGAACGAACCCCCATCATGTCTCAACTCAACAGTTTTAACTACATGTGCTTGTGTTGACACTTGTCACCCATGAAGCTCCTTCCTTCCCATTTGGAAGTTACTCATCCTTCCAAAGAACTTAGGATAAAACATCACATTTCACATGGCTTTTGGGATAATATTAAAATATTATTCCCAAGGACTTAAGCCCCTAGGATTAGCCCCTCTTTCCAACCTTCCAGCCCCCAATCCCTTACCCACTCCGTGGAAGCTTAGTCCCCCATCACTCATTCATCGTGGTCGGTCTGCATGCAACAGTGTTTATATTTTTATTAATGTTCTGCATGATTACATATACAAAAGGAGGCTCCCGGCCTTAACACTTAGGCTCTCCGTCCTAATAACACATAAGCCCACCAGCTTATATAAACTTGGCTCACCAGCCTATAAAACATAATTACAATTCATAATGTAAGCTTTACACTTCATAGACATGATTTACAACAGGGCTCGGCCTTGGGGACATTACAATGACCATCTAGTTCGAATCGGATCTAGAGCCCTCCTATTGCCAACCATTAAAGGGGACTCTATCTACAGCCTGTACAAAGGCAATAACTCGACTCTACCAAGCCTTACAACATTTACTTGCTTTAATTAAATTTTAATATTTAAATTTGAGGGAAAAATGAGAGGGCTAACGCCTCTCCCTTCCTTCTTGGCTTGCGCTGATGTGCTTCTTTGCTGGTGCATTTCTGAGGTGGAGTGATGCTCCTGCATCAAGTTTTCATAATCATAGTTGCAATGCGTTTATCAACTTTCAATACAAATATGGAGGGATTTCCATTGACAACCTTAAGGGAAACAAATTCATCTTTTGATAGGTTAGATTTTAGGGGCTTAGCATATCCTAGGATGCAGAGGAAATCTTAGCTGATGGTGGATGGGAAGGGAACACATATTGGATTTGATGTTGTAGAGGATTTACTCATAAATAAGGTGATTTGGGGTCATGGAAAAATTAAATCCTTTTTCTAATAGTCTTTTGGTAGGAAGATCAATTTCAATGTTTGAGAGGTTTAATACCATGGGAGATTTTAGGTAATGGTAAGAGGTAGCAGTGATATTATTGTTATTATTATAGTTATTTAAGGATATGTAGTGGGATGGATAACAATATTGGAGGAGTTAGCATTGGATATTTGAAGGGATAAAGTCAGTTTTATAATAGGATTAAGGGATTGAAGATTATGATTGTAGTTTTAAGAGTAAGGTGACTTAGAAAAAGATTCTTGAGGATAAGGATACGTTTAAATGATTATAGATGGGTGAGTTTGAATAGAGTTAATTTGGTTATCAAATGGAAGAGAAGATATTTCCTACACTAGCCATAATGAGAGCTCCGAATTTGTTATTGAATAACTTTCCTACCACACCAAACATCACAGATGTTTTGACCAAACTCGTATCCTAACCAAAACCCAACATTATTCTAATAGGCTCATGAGAAATGATTTCAAGATAAAAAAAATCCCATTACTGTTAATCGAGAAGATGGGTATAAACAAATCCAAAGTTGGCATCCCATTATCAATCACCCTCAAAACTCGTATCATTTGTTCTTTGTAGATTTCTTACCCCTCCTTTACATGTTTCCTTGGCGCCTTTCCTATCTCATTTACTTTCTTGCTTTCCATCTTTTCATGTTTTTCTCCCTCTTGACAATTTTTTATTTTTCTTTTTCCTTTCATTCTCAATTAACTCTTTTCCACTCTTGCCCCTTCCCCTTCTTTGCAATCTATGCATTTCCCTTCCTTGGAGATATGGTGCTATCTTTTCTATCCCTAACACAATGTGCGTCTTGTTTAAACTTTTATAGAAACAATATCGATTGTATCCCATTTAAACTATATGAAACATAAATCCAAAGTCATTTCACAATGGTAAATACATTATGAATGTTCAGCCTATCATTGGGTATACATATGCAAGAATTCATCTAAATAATATTTGAGACATTCTCCTCACCACACCTATATAATAATTACTCATTAAGAAAATAATAATAAAATCAAGAATGGATATAAAAAAAGTACTCATGAACATATACTTATATGCTCAATGTCCACACATGAATCTCCTTGAGGGAGTTTCCTCCCAACAATTATGTCTCCTTATACAGATCCACTCCTAAGATGAAGACCTACACGTGATAAGGGGAATTAATCTCTCTACCAAAACCCAAATAATTTGATTTTTCAATAACAATTAATAGCTAACAAAAATCCTAGCTAGATAGCAAGATCAAATGAATACACAAGCCAAAATAACATTGTTGTGTCTAACCATGACACTAAGCAATCTTGGCTTGGTCAATCCATAGGAGGTCCTTCTCTCCCATAATATTGGGCATTATTTTTTGAATCTAACTATATTAAAGCTAGTATTCAACTCTATTTGCTGCTACTATTCCAGAGATTGGGAAGCAATACAATCCTCCTAGATAAGTACCTATCATGTCAACATAGTTCCCTTATTCCTTCCTTTGTCATCATCCTCCAAAAATGGTAAGATAACATAACTTGTGACAAGAATGAAAACTAAGACTTGTTTTTCCATGTTAGAGCTCCAAATAACAATGAGTTGGTCTATTAACTAAGAGAGCAAAAATGAAGAATGGAAGAATGAAGAATAGATAATGGAACCCTTTTCCCTATCTTTGAACAACATATATAGGGAATTTTTTGATGTGACCCCTCATTAGTTTTTTCTGCTGATTACAATTAAGGTCTTGTTGATGCGAGGAATAGTGATGATCCTCACAAAAAAATCTTGAATCTGATTGGGATAATTGAGATAGGCGGGAATGTTACCTCGATTTATAGCCCTTAAAACTACAACCAAACTTCAAGAAACAAAATCCTTGTATTTGGTACTCATTTTCAGATTATTATTTTTTTATGTTTTATGATAGCAAATAAATAAAGAATGAGATATAACATTAACTGAATAAAGTAACTTCAAAATGTGCTAAAAATAAGGTAAAATGAATAGAAAAATAAATTTTAAATTAAAGCATTCGAGTAGGCCTAAAAACTGAGAAAGCAATCAACAAAATAAATTTATTGAAGACCAATATGAATTACAAAATGAAATGTCTCTTCATATCCCTACGAGGATCAATACTAGAGATGTCCTTAGAAGCCAAATACATAATAAGAATCATACAAGGGAAACTAGTGCCAAAGAAAGAGATATAATATCAAAGTATGATCTAGATCACTTTAAGAAACATATATATCATCATTAAACTCTGCAAAATTAACACTAACTAGACCTAAATAATGTCATAACTTATAATAGTGAAAACATATTTCAAAGGAAATAAAAAACCTTTTAGAACACCACAGGTCAATGCTACTGAATCTTTCTTTGCCAACTTCCAAGACAACCCTGTTGTTAGAAAGGAAATTTAGTTCTCTAGAAACTCAGAATGGAAATGAATAAGAATTATAAACTCACTTTCAAATCTTAGGAATACCTTCACACCAATTTCTTTTCTCTCTAATGATGCCCCCCATTGAACTCCTCCTTTTCTTTTGTATCTTCCTCAAATAGTTATTCAATTTAGTTGTCTAATTTAAATTAATATTTAATTTGTTTAAAAAGAGGGATAATTATAAATTAATGAAAATGTTAATGAGAGGGAAAGGTGTCATTTAATTTTTATAAAGGAAGGCAGAGGTCCCACTAAAAGAAAATGGAACTCATCTCATATAATTATTCCAAATAAAATTCATGAAATAAATAATTATGCACAACCTGTGATCATGATATTAACTGAAGATTATATATAAACCAAAATTTGAAAAATTCAAACCATACCAAATTCTTATCCACGTCACTATAATGTCATCAACATAGAATATTGTTAGTGGGATATCTCAGGAAACATGTCTAAATGAAAAATTTCTCTCTTTTCCTCTCCTTGTGACTCCTTTTCACTTGACTTGGAGTGGAGAAAAGTGGGTTTTGAGGTTTCTAAGCTTAAGGATTACTTTATAGGCTTCTTCCCCTTTTCATTTGCAGATATTTTCAAGAAGGAGGGTTTTATGTAAATAATGGGTTGATTGTAAGAAAAGTAATTTGCAGAAGGAGCAATGGAAGAAACAACAAGTTCTGGATTTGGGTTATTTTCATGTATAATGAGCCATTTTTCATTTCCCGAAACATGTTTATTTTGGTTGGTTTCCCACACATCATTGGCTGGGTTACATTGTGGATGTGGAGGTATGTCAACAATACTTAGATGGGGTTGCAGGGGAGTTTTTATCAAAATGAACATAGAACTATATTTTCTTGTTTCTTCCTTCTTGAACAAATTCATTTATCATTATCCCTTGTACCCTCCTAAATCCCCTTAATTCATGACTAAAATAAGTTATCTATAATCATAAAACATCCATTAAATTCATGATAACTTTAAACTACATGCATACTGAAAATTCATTGAATATGTTTTATAATGACTCTGGTTTTGAGAATGATAGAATATGCATGTAACAAATGTAAGTCAATATATGGAACATATAAAACGAATACATGAAACAACTAAGGAAGGATTTAATTAAAACAAGGCTCTTTGTAATATGGAAACAACATAATCTTTCTTCATGTGACAAACATATTTTTCCTTTGACTTCTTTTGAAATTCCATGAAATTTTTTTTTGAAATGCAATGATACAAAGTATGTTCTATTAACATTTTTAGATTTAATTTTTCTTCCTCAAAATGGATCAAATTCGAGGGATTTTGTAAAAGAACACTCATGCATGTATCATTAGTCAAATATACCATACAAAAAATAACATAAATTAGTTCTTCGAAGGCTAAGAGAGTTATTACAGGGCATTAAATTTAATATGTGGATCAAGTTTAAAATCTAGCCTCTTTACTACAGGGGTATTCTCAGGAGTAAGCACACGATATATAGGGGTTGACTCTTCATTCTTTATATGTAATTGATCAATCATAATAACTATTGGAATACTGAGAGGGGGGTGAATCAGTATGAGCACAATTATTACTTTGAATCATAATATAAAATCCTCAAAAATGTTCAATAGTTTCTCATTATCATTCAATATATCATCAACACCATAATTCAATGCATAAACATTGCATAAACACAATACACCAGAATTTTACGTGGAAACCAAATGCGGGAAAAAACCATAGAATTTTTTTCTTATTTATCAAAGTGTACATTCATTGTAAGAACCACCTTCCTATTTCTCCAACTACAATTGGAAGGAGGCTCCAACCCCCTATTTACAGGCTGCAACCTTAAGGAAGCTCCAAATCCCTAATTTACCGGCTCCAACCGAAAGGAGGCTACAACCCACTTTTCTATCACTACCTTTGTCGCTATAACTGATAACCTGTTGCTACTGTTATTTCTGATACTTCTATTGCTACTATTGATTTTGATATCTCATCAAGACTACAACCACACATACCTCATACCAAGATCCACAAGAGAGTTCTCCAAATAAAATTCTTATGAGTCACTAAGACATATCTTCTCCTAATTTTTTCAGAATACACACCCTAACCCACACAGGAAGACATACCTTCAATCTGTAGCTGACCTAGGTTTTATATATCTGATCTTCAACAATTTTTCTTCACATATCCACGACCCAGACACTTCCTACTTGTGTATGTGCATTCTTTTTCCCACGACAACTCACAAATGTCAGTGATTTTCCTCCCGAAACTCATGGATTTAATCAAGGAACCTGGATCTCTAACTTTTTCTACAAATGCTCGGCTCCTGTAAACTTCTTCCTTCACTGGACTTCACTGACCTCCACTCACTGCCTCAGATCTACCAATCTATATTCACAAAAGTGATATTCAATTGGCTCTTCTCTGTGTTTTAATGAGGATCTCATGAGGACATGAAAATGACATGCACATGCAACTTGTTAAATTAATTTTACAGTTACTTTAGCATGCAACTTACATGCAACTTGTTAACTTTTGTTTATAGTTACTTTAACATGCAACTGACATGCAACCTATTAACTTCTGTTTATTTAACATGCAACTGACATGCAACTTGTTAGCTTCTATTTACAATTACTTTAACATGCAACTGACATACAAATTCTTAACTTCTGTTTACAACTACTTTACTTTGACATGCAACTTGTAAACTTCCTGTTCAAGGGTTGAGATCAATCAAAACTAATCTTTCAACAATCTCCCCTTTTGGCATTGATGGAAACACTTAGACACAACACTAGAAACACTCGTTCTCTTGCTGGCTCCCCATATCTTCTTGCCTCTTCTCTTTGTTTCCATGCCTCTATTTTTCTCTCCCCCTTTGGAATCAATGGAAAAGGGTGACTCCTCCTTGGGGCTTCTCCCCCTGTCTGTAAGCCTCTGATCTCTACTGATGTTTGTCTTCATGGTGCTTCCTCGTGTAAATATCTGATAAAAATCATTAAAAAATCATTCAAGTTTTTCATGATTACTGTTGCTCTACCCCTGTCTTACTATGCCAACTACCATGTAGATCACTGTGGGGATGAAACTACTCCTAGTTTTCGTCGAAAATACTCAAAATCCTCTCTCCGAAGAGGTTTGGTGAAGATACTTGTAATTTTTTCTTTTGTCCCAACATACTCTACCTTGATGTTCTTCTCTGTAACTTGTTCCCGTAAAAAGTGAGACTTGATTGGAATGTGTTTCGTCTTGTAATGAATCACTGCATTCTTAGAGACACTTATAACATTGGTGTTATCACATAATATCGAAATAGGCTTGTCATATTCCACCTGTATGTCCTGCAAAGTTTGCTTCATCCAAAGAACCTGTGTACAACATGTTGTTGCTGCAATATACTTTGCTTCTGTTTTGGACAATGATATTGAAGATTGTTTCTTTCTCAACTAGGATACCAAACAATCACCCAAGTAGAAGGCTTCTCCACTTGTAATTCTTCTATCATCAACACTTCCTTCCCAATCCGCATCTATGTATGCAACTAGAGATAGATCATTCCCTTTTGGATACCATAATCCATAGTATTTTGTTGCTTTGATATATCTAAATATTCTCTTTACTTACATAACATGTGTTTCCTTCGGTGTTTCTTGAAATCTTGCAACCTTTCCAACTACTTGCATCACATCTGGTCTTGATGTTGTCACATAGAGTAAATCGCCAATCATCGATATGTAGAGTGTCCAATCTACATCCTTGGATTTATCATCTTTGCTCAATTTGCAACTAGTCAGCATGGGAGTACTTACAGTCTTGCAATATACCATTCCAAACTTCTTTAGTATTTCTTTTACATACTTGGTCTGGGAGATGAAAATACCTTTATCTTGCTGACATATGCACAGTCTCAAAAATAAATACAACTCACCAAGTAATGACATTTCAAATTCATTTTGCATGTCTTTAGAATTTTTTTGACTCATTCTGTCATCATCACTTCCAAAAATAATGTTATCAACATAAACTTCAATTATCAATATACTATCTTGATTTACCTTTATGTAGAGATTGTTGTTTGCATTGACTTTCCTGAACCCTTGATTTTGTAGATACCTGTCCAATATTGAATACCATGCTCTGAGGGCTTGTTTGAGTCCATACAATGCCTTATTCAATATACAGACATAATCTTCCTTTTTTGATAGTAGAAACCCTTCTGGTTGTTCGATGTAGACTTCTTTTATAGTTTTCCATTTAGGAAGGCTGATTTTACATCCATATGATATACTTTGATTTTTCTAGAACATGCATAAGCCAAGATCAATCTGACTACTTCCATTAATCTAGCGATTGGGGAAAAAGTTTCTTCAAAATATATTCCTTCAACCTAAGCATATCCCTTGCATACTAACCTTGATTTTTTCCTAGTTACCCATCCATCCTCGTTCAAATTGTTTATGAATACCCATTTTGTGCCAATCACGTTTTTATTCTTAGGCCTTGGAACAAGTTCCCATGTTTCATTCTTCTCTATCTGATCTAGTTCTTCTTCCATAGCTTTGATCCAGTGTTCATCAGTGTTGTCTTATTCAAAATTGTTGGGTTCAATTGTGAACAAAAATTCTAGATTCCCTTGTTCTAGTGAGCGAAATTTTCTTCAGGTTTCAACTCCTTCATCTTTATTCCCAATGATCTGTTCTGGTGGAGGATTTTTCTGCACTCGTTGGCTAGGAGTTTTGGGAGATATCTGAAGATTTTGCTGGTCATATTCCTCTTTCTCTGCTTCTGGATTCTCTTCTTCTTTTTCCACTTTATCTTCTTCTACTTCTTTCAAATCCTTTTCTCCTTCCTACTCCACTGAGTCTTTGCTTTCTTCTTTGGGATTTCATACACTTGTCTTGTCAATTTGTACATTGATGCTTTCCACTATTCTGTTGAGTCTCATATTGAAACATTTGTATGATTTTCTCTTGCTTGAGTACCCAAAAAATATGCCTTTGTCAACTCGAGAGTCTAATTTTCCAATCCAGTCGTCTTGTCATTTGATATATCACTTGCTTCCATATACTCTAAAATGATTCACATTTACCGATCTTCCTTTCCATAACTCGTAGGGATTCTTATCACTATTAATTCTGAGCATTCCTCTATTCAGGATATGAACTGTTGTATGTACTACATGTGCCCAAAATATGTCTCCCAACTTGGAATCTTTCAACATGGTTCTGGCCGTTTCCTGTACTTTTTTGTTCTTTCTTTCAACGACTCCATTTTGCTGAGGTGTCCTGGCTGCTGAGAATTTCCTTTTTATTCCATGTTCACCACAAAAATCCATGAATTATTTTGATGTAAAATCTCCACCATTTTCTGATCTCAAACATTTGATTTTCAAGTCTATCTCTATTTCAACCATCTCTTAGTATATCTTGAAGTGTTCGAATGCATTTGACTTCTTCTTGAGAAAGAAAGATCCAGTCATTCTTCGGTAGTCATCAATCAATAGCATGAAGTATTGTTCACCATTTAATCCCTTTGTTCTCTAGTCCACATAGATCAGTATGCACAATATCCAATTGTTTTGTCATTGAGTACTCCTTTGATTTGAACTTGGTCCTGGTTTGTTTTCTCTGTAGACAATGCTTACATAGAGTATTCATTGGCTTTAAAATTTCATGCATTTCTTTTACTACTTCCTTTCTATTGATTTTGACAATATTGTCAAAGTTCATGTGACCTATTCTTCTCTGCCAGAGCCAACCTTCATTTTCCTTTCCTAAGCAACAAATTTCTTTTCCAATTTCATTCAAAACATATATGTTGTTTGGAGTCCTTATCACTATCGCCACTAACTTGCCTGATCCTTATTTCCTAATTTCACATTTCTCCGAGCCAAACTGAAGTGTGTATCCTTGATCGCACATTTTACTTATACTCAACAGATTGTGTTTCATTTCAACCAATAGAACATTTTCTGCCATGGAATTTTTTCTTCCAAGATTAACTGTGCCTCTACCTATAATTTTAGCTGAATGATTATTTCCAAATGAAACTGATCCATCTCTTTCTTTCTTCAGAGTTAGAAACATATTCTTGTCACCTATCATATTCTTTAAACAACCACTGTCAATATACATATCACTTTTTCCATGTTGGGATTATAGAGCAAGTGAACATTGATTCTTCTTTCTTTTCCATATCTCTTGTGGTTCCGATATATCACTGTTAATGTTATTCTTTGGTTCCCTGGGTGGAATAGTCAATCTACAATTCTTTGCTATGTGTCCAAAATTGTTGCATTTGTAGATTTATACTTCATTTATAAATGAGACAAAACTGTTTTGGTTTCTGCTGTATGATTTATAAGATCTTCTGAGATAACTATTATTTAAGTACCCTACATAGGTGCTTCTATTCTTGGCATAGGCTTTGTAGTTTACAACTTTATGTCCAAAATTAGAACAGTTAAAACAATGACCATAAAAGAATCTTTTATACCTGGGAGTAGATGATCTTCTTTGCGATGCACTCCTTCTAAATTCATCTTCTTGAGCCTTCTTTATTTATGGAATGTTATTTTTTGAGGGCTTGTATTCTTCCTTCTTGACAGAATCCGTGACAATCTCTGCATATCTTCTTTGTTCTTCTTCATTTTCTATTGTCTCGAAGGTTGATCCTTTATCATTCTGTAATTGATTGTATCCTAGTCCAGATCTGTCATTTGATGGTCTTTGACTGCTGATGATTTAATCCAATATTATGGTGTTATTCTGCTGCATATCTTTCTTATGAATATCTTTCCTTAAAGAGACTATTTCTTCTTCCAAGATTCCAATCATTTTCTCCTTTTCTTCTAACTAAATTCTAAGTACTTCCTCAATTCTTCTGTCTTTTTCTATTTGATTTTTTAGACTCATGATCATCTGCTCGATTTCTTCAGAGTTGGAATTCTGAGACCCCTCTTTCATTTTTAACTCTGCCTTGAGTGACTTACTTTTATTTCTTTCCTAAATTCTTCTAATCCACTAATTATCTCTGCTCTGAGATCGAATTCAACTTATTCTTCGGAATCATATTCTTCTTCCATGAAGTGTACTGTTTCTGAATCACTGTCACTATCATTATCCTCCTCGTCTGATGAGGAGCTATCCTTCTTTGAGTATAAACTTTTCTTGAAGAATTTCCTTTTGTTTCTTCCTTTGTTTCCCTTTTGATATTTCTTTTCCCTTTTAGAAGCTTCTTCTTCATCACTATCTTTATTCTTATGATGACATTTAGAAGCAAAATGACCAATACGACCATAATTAAAACATTTCAATGGAAGCATACATTTATACTTGTCGTTTCCTTTCTTTAATTTCCTTACGAAGTTATCCATCTCTTCATCTTCATCTGAATCATCACTACAACTGCAACCTAGTTTTGAATTTTTCTTGTTATTTTTCTTTGTTTTCTTGGATGCATTGAAAGATGCTTCCTTCGTGTCTGGGTTCTCCTATTATGTTCTCATTTCATAGGTTGTAAATATTCCATGTAGCTCGTCCATGATAAATGTACCGAGATCCACATTTTCTTCTAAGGATGATATTTTAGGATCAAATCTCAAAGGAAGATACCTCAATACCTTTTGAAAAACCATTGAGTCATAAACTTCTAATCCCAATCCCTTAATAGTGTTAACTATTTTGTCAACTCATAGAAGGTAGGCTGCAATGTCTTCATCTCCCTTCATTTTCAACTGTTCAAACTTAGCTATGAAGATTTGAAGCTTAGATCCCTTAACTTTGGAATCTCCTTCATAAATCTTTTTGAGTTTATCCTAAAGATCCTTTGCACTATCACAATGAATAACCTTGATAAATACTGAATCAACTAGACTGCTATGAATGGTACCTTTAGCCTTTGAGTTGTTTTCGTTGAGTTTATTTCCATCTCTATCGGTTGGGGGAGTCGTCGGTGCTGTATACCCATCTACTACTGATTTCCAAACATCAAATCCTTGTTCCTGTAAAATGTTTTCATACTTTTATTCCAGAAGGTATAGTTCTGGCCATCAAACACTAGTGCTCCAATCTTAGCGTATTCCATGAATCCTTCTAGTGGTTAGACTACTTTGTGAAGGACCTGCTTTGATACCAATTGTTGGAATACTGAGAGGTGGGATGATCAATATGAGAACAATTAGTACTTTGAATCACAATATAAAAGATCCAATAATGTTCAACAATTTCTCATTAGCATTCAATATATCATCAACACCATAATTCAATGAATAAACATCACACAAACATAGTACACCATAATTTTGCGTGGAAACCCAATGCGGGAAAAAACCACATAATTCTTTTCTTATTTATCAAAGAGTACATTCATTGGAAGAACCAACTTCCTATTTCTCCATCTAAAACTGGAAGGAGGCTCCAAACCCCTATTTACAAGCTGCAACTTGAAGGAAGCTCCAACTCCCTAATTTATCGGATCCAACTGGAAGGAGGCTACAACCCCCTTTCCTTGCCCCATCCAACAACCATGAAATATAAATGTAGACCAATATGTCACTACCTCCGCCGCTGTAACTAATAACCTATTTTTATTGTTGTTTCTGATACTTCTTTTTCTATTACTGATTTCGATATCTCATCAAGACTGCAACCAAACATACCTCATACCAAGATGCACAAGAGAGTTCTCCAAATCAAATTCTTATGAGTCACTAAGACATATCTGTTCCTGATTTCTTCAGAATACACACCCTAACACACACATGAAGACATATATTCAATCTGTACCTGACCTGGGTTTTAGATCTCTGATCTTCAACAAATTTTCTTCACAGGTCCGTGAACCAAGTGGTCTGCTCATGGATGTCCGTGCTTTTCCCCACTACAACTCGCTAATGTCCGTGCTTTTGCTCTTTAAACTCATAGATTTACTCAAGGAACTTGGATCTTTAACTTTTTCTCCATACACTCGACTCCTGAAAACTTCTTCCTTCATTGGACTTTGCAGACCTCCACTCATTGCCTCGGATTTTTCAATCTATATTCATAGAAGTGATATTCAATTGAATCTTCTCTGTGTTTTAATGAGGATCTCATGAGGACAATGCAACTGACATGCACATGCAACTAACATGCAACTTGTTAACTTCTGTTTACAGTTACTTTAACATGCAACTAACATGCACATGCAACTGACATGCAACTTGTTAACCTCTGTTTACAGTTACTTTAACATGCAACTTGTTAACTTCTATTTACAATTACTTTAACATGCAACTTGTTTCTGTTTACAATTAATTTAACATGCAACTGACATGCAACTTGTTAGCTTTTGTTTACAAATACTTTAACATGCAACTTGTTAACTTCTGTTTACAACTACTTTACTTTAACATGCAACTTGTTAACTTCTTGTTCAAGGGTTGACATCAATGACATGCAATCTTTTGACAATTAATGTTTCAACAATAACTAGATGATTAAATGGAAAAACCACGGAGTAAAAATTGAATTCAAATGGGTACAAGTAGCTTATCCAATTGAAATACATATAATGAGAATGCACATTATGATCCATGAGTTGAATACCAAACTAGAACCATATCCTCTTTGATATAATTGCAAAATGTAAGCATGAATTTTATGGGTGTTATATAACGATATAGACATAATAAATTTCATGAAAATACCCATTAAATATTGTTGTGTGATGAAAGGGACTGAAAGGTCGAATGACAGAGTGGAGAGAGGGATTTACATATACAAGACCAATATAATGCATTTATTAATGAACCCATGCTACAAAACCATATTCTCATTTACAACAATGAAGTTTACATATCGTTGCCAAAGAATATGTCAATTTCTCTTGAGCTCAAACCACAAGAACCATACTTTTATACGCTTAAAAATCCGTTATGCCAATAGAAAAATTGGTTTGAGCTCACTTTCTATGTGAGGGTGGAGTCTTTACAATTCTATTCTAGCTCAAAAATATGTGAACTTAAAACCCTAGAAATAGAATGAGTTCACAAAACTTTTTTGTTCATCACCTTAACCCATGCACCTCCATGCATTACTGATCATATCACTCAAGATTGCAACAAATACCAACAACCATTAATGTGCACAACCATACCAAGTATGGGTAGCATACAAACATATATCAAATGATAAAATGTGTGCCAACTATCCATCATTTCAAAACCTTATGCCAACTCTTGGTTTACATGCAAAGAATATTGTATAACATAACATGTAGCATAACCCATATAAAATAACCATGCCATATTATTTGTGGAATGCATAACAAAACACCAAATGTTGAGAGGTGCAATATCCAGTTTTCCTTTTAAATATTGTAAGTGATTTTGACATTTATCACACAAGTTTTCATAATGTTTTGCAATAACTTCATACCAATCATATGATGAATGACACAACATTTTTTTCCATGATTCCATATCATTCACAAATTATGACCCAAGAAATGATACTCTTTTAAAACTCATTGGATAACCTTCCTAGTAGGACCCATGCTATACCTTGGCGATATGAAAATAAGATGAGGAAATTGGTCTTGCAACTCTTTGCATGCGTTCATAAGGCTGAGACAAATTTTGGGTCAACACATGGCAACTCCATAGGGTAGTCTACTTTTAGTAGAGTAGAACTCATGATGTCTAGTTTCATAGCTATAATATTTTTTTTGGTCTTTTTAATTTGCTAATTGTACATTTCTTTTAGATATGATGTTTAAAGAAAAAAATTTCAGATCAAAAGTTAAATGTATGCCAACAAAAAACTCATGGAAGGGGAGCAAGGGAGAGAAGAGGGCTAGGAAGAACTTTGACACTCAAGTTTTAGCCATGCATTTTGAATTAGCTAATAATTTCTCAATAAATAGCATTGCATATACAAAAAGGAAAATTTATTTGACTTTGTTGTTTGCGTTCATCATACACTCATATCAAATTAGTAATAGTTTTGCAGGAAAAATGAAAAATGATGAAACTTGAATGATCTAGATACTTGAAACATTCTTCAAAAGACATAAAAACTCAAGCAAAGTGAAAAAAAAACAAAAACAAAAAATAACACCAAATAACTAAAAAAAAAAAAAAACTGAAATATGTACATAAACACTCAAGATTTTTGTTTTTATCTCTTTTTCTGGTTCAACATAGTGTTTTAGATGTGAACCATTTTTGGTGTATGAATATAAGCTGCCATCTTCATCTTTAAGAAGATAATAGTTGTTTTTGAGAACACATGCAATAATATAGGGCCCTAACCACAACTTCTGAAATTTAGAATGTTTGCTTTTGTCTGCATGAGCATAATCTCATAGCAAGACCTTTTAACCAACTTTTAAAATAATAGTCTTTACCCTTTTATCAAAGTACTTCTTCACATATTTTTTCCTACGATTTAGATTATTCAAAGAAAAATTTCTTTGTTCTTTTAGAGATAAGAGGGCATGAACTCTTTGAGAAACATTAGTAGAATTTAACTCGTCCATTTGTAAGGCCAATCTCAAGGAAGTAATTTCAAGCTCAATTGGCATGAAAACCTCTTGTCCATAAACTAACTAAAAAATGGGTTATACCTATGTTGGTCTCTGTGGTGGTTCAATATTCCCATAAGGAAAATGTTAACAAAGTATGCCACCACCAAGGCTTATCATCGATGATTTTCTTTAGAATTTTAATCATTTTTTTTTTGTGGACTCAATATGTCCATTCCCTTGAGTATAGTAAGTTGAGTAGGTGAAGTGGTTCACTCCATATTTTCTACAAAATTGAGTTAAATTACCTGATATAAATGTTGGTCCATTATCAAAAATTAATTCCACGGGAAAACCAAATCTAGAAAAGATATTAGATTCCAAGAAAGAAACAACTTGTTTTACCTTTGCTTCTGCCCAATTAGCGAAGTAGTTAGTAGTTATTAAGATTAATAAATGACCTGCAGATGAATATGGATTAATAGGTCCGATAAAATCTAATCCCCACTTTTCAAAAGGAAATTCTGGTATCATTGGTTGCAAAGGCATGTCAAAAATTTTCTCTCTACCAGTTGCTCGTTGGCATTCATAACAAGATTGAACAAATTTGTAAGAATGTCTGAAAATTGAAGGCTAGTAATAACCAATCCTTAGAATCTTATGAGCAATAGATTTTACAACAAAATTCCCACCAATGTGAATATTAGAATCTGCTGATGACTGCAGTTTTTTTAAGATCATATGGGATACTATATCATCAACACATCATACTAGTAGTCCATTAGCAGTCCTACGAAAGAGTGAAGTGTTTAAAATTAGATATTTAAAACGTCAAGATGAAGTTTCCTATGCTCATGATGTTCAATATTATCAGGACATTGTTCATGTTGTAAACAATAAATTATGTTTTCATACTAGGGATGTCCTTCCAAATAAATATTTTCATATTCAATTAAGAATAGTACATATAAAGCATCATTATTATTTTCAGAAGTACACCCTGGTTCAAAATACTGAGCCAGGTGTAGAGCTAAGTCACATCCCTTAATTATGTTAGAAGTAGTAATCATGAAATCATGTTCTTGTATTTTGGCAAGCCAATGTGAAAGTTTTCCAGATAGATGTGTTTGTGATAGTAAAAATTTGACTGTGGGTAAAGAGACTTTTACCTCAATGTTCTTACCAAGAATGAAATGACGAATTTTTTCAATATCTTTGATGAGAGAAAATGCATGTTTTTCAATTAAAGAATATTTAAATTCATCGTTAGGTAAACTTTGGCTCATGTAAGCTATTGGATGTTCATTGTTAAGATCATCTTTCTGTAGAAGTATTGCAAAATTGCTTCTTTAGTGGAATTAGTATATATGATGAAATCATTCAAAAAATTAGGATTTTCCAAGACAGGTGCATAACTGATTGTATTTTTAATATCTACAAAATCCTTTTTAGTAGTATCATTTCAGGAAAATGCTTGTCTTGTTTCAACAAATTATGAATTAATTTAACCATTCTAACAAAATCAGATATGAATCTTCTAATGAAATTGATCTTACCCATGAATGATTGAATTTATTTATTTGAAGTTGGAGTTGGGAGATTTTGAATGGATATGACTCTCTCTAGATCAATACTGATGCCCGAGCTTGATACAATATTCCCAATTGGTTTTCCTGCAATGACACCAAAAGTGGATTTTGTAGGATTTAATGACACACTGAATTTTCTACAACGGAGAAAAACTTGTTTAAGATGATTGAAATGATCTTATTAGATTCTAGAATACAGTTAGATCATCAAGATAAATTTGAATGATTTTACCGATAATATCATCAAAAGCTATCTACATATCTCATTGAAAAGTGGCACCTGCATTGATTAGGACGAAAGGCATATAATTGTAAGAAAAGGTGAACCAACAAGTGGTGAAAATAGTTTTGTACTTGTCAACTCTCTTGAAGTGTATTTGATTGTATCCTGAGAAACCATCAAGGAGTGACATCATCTGGGATCCTGCCACTTGTTGTAAAATTAATTCCATATTAGGAAGTGGAAAATTTTCCTTGACACTCACCCTAATCATATCACATAAATCAACACATAATATGATATCTCCATTCTTTTTCCATACCAGAACAAGGTTTTCTACCAATTCTGAATATTTGATAGGAACAATTATATGGGCACACAACAACTTATCAACTTCCTTCCTAATGGTTGCTTCAAGTGAATAATTGATTGGTATTTGTCTTTGTCTTACTGACCTTAAATCCTCTTTAATAGGTATTGTGTGTTGAATAACACTTGGGTCGAAACCATGCAAGTCATCATAGGACCATGCAAAGATATCCCAAAATTCATGGAACAGATCCATGAACTTCTGTTTTATTGTATAGAACACCAAGCTCCAATTCTTAAAATATTTGGATGCTTTTGAGTCCCAATGTTCATGAGAATAGTCTTGCCTATTTTTCTTTTTGATTCCTCCTCTAATATTTTCTTCTGATTACTTACATCAATTAATGAGAATGAGATTTCCAAAGGAGTTAATCTCTTTGGGAACTTGTTGTCTTCCAAAGAAATAATTTCTTTCTTCTTGAGGGGCTCATTCTGGAAGAAGGCACATATGCTTTCATCATCAAAAAATACTTTGCAAGATTCAATGTTGTTAGGAAAATGAGGATCATAAAGAGACATGAAAGTACAATATGGTATTTCAAGGAGAAATTGTCTTGTAGGATTAGCTGAAAAAACAACTAGCCTATCTGCCATTGAATTTAAATCCCTTCAAATATGAATAATATTGAAATAAAATAGATTCAAGATTAAATACCAAACTGCTTGTTTATATCTTTTTAAGAGTTTGTTTGACGGAGTATAAATTTTCTTAACCAAATTAATGATAAGTTTAGAATATCTGAAAACAATAAGATGACCACACCCTAAATTAAAGGAATTTTCTATTCCAAGCATTAATGCTTCAAACTCTGTCACATTATTTATACATGCAAACTCAAGCCTGTAAGAAAAGTTATGAATTTTACCTAAAGGAGAGTAAAGTACAATACCAACTCTGTTTCCTTCATTTGAACATTCACCATCAAAATGCATATGCCAGATGCCATCTTCAGGATCAAGAGATTTCATGACAAGACTACCATCTTCTAAAAATATAGAATACACACCAATATCTTCTTCAACAAAATTTACATGCGGTTGAGGCACAATTTCAATACATGGTGAAATTCATCCTTCACAAAGTACAATAATAATTTTACCAGCCTTGGAAAGTGACATGTATGTTCCATCCAATGACATATATCCACCAGTTAAATCTTTCCATTCTCTTCCTAGAATAATAGAATAATTACTCACTGACATATCTATGAATTGTATGTTACAGGTAATCCTAATTTTAGGATGTGCACACAAACCAATGTTACATATTTAATTTCACCAATGGTATCCTATTGTTGACTATTATATGATAGCATGTTTTTTGAATTTTCATTGGTGCATGAAAGACCTAATTCTTCCATAATTATTTTTGACATAACATTGGGACTATATCCACCATCAATCAGACAACAATGTGCAATTTTATCCATGATCTTCATAGAAACATGAAAAGGAGTATTTTTAATTGGATTTCCTAAGATTATATACACCTAACTTATTTACATAAAATTCTTCTTCATCTAGTTATTTAGTGAAATTGGCAATGATATAAGTTTTACCTTCCATAAAATCCTTAAGATGCTTTTGCTGCTCAGGAACGATTTCCATATCTCATAAGGAAGCATTTGGTTTTATATTAGCTAATTGTTTCAAGATATTATACTTTGATGAAGAGGAGGAGGTTCCATTTACCTCAAGTTGTTGAGTACCCCTTATAGATTGAGAATCAGTTTGATGAGAGGATGTACCTAGGGAGAAAGTAGTTTTTTGAGGACCACCCTTGTTCTTTCTTTGATAGGAGTTATTTCTCATGTCAACCATAATTACATCTTCTTGAGGATCCCAATATAAAGAAACAATTGTTAAATCAGATATTTTTCCACAAATTTATTCTCTAGCATTATTTCTTGTCTCACAAGTTCCTTCATCGTGGATTCATTTGCAGAAATTGCACCATGACCTCGAGAGTATTGCCCTAGGCTGAAAATTTTGAGGCTAATTTCTCAAGGCAACTTTTGTGGAAGATTCTATAGAGATTGAAGAAAGACATTTTCTCTCAAAATCATAAATGATTTTAGGGGCGAAATTTTGCTCATGGGCGAAATTAAGGGGCCTCCAATTTTTTATTGGGCGAATTTTTTGTATTAGAGTGATTTTTTTAAACTTATATCATTAGCCCGTAATTTATTTTAGGGGAAAAATCGTGTACAGGGTTAGCCCATGTTTTTAGGAGGGATAGAGGAAAAACAATTATATTTTGCCCCTAAAATTTGGAGGGACAAGCTTCCATTAGCCAAATTTCTAGAAATGGAAATTTCTGATAGCATCTTCTCCCTGCCATTTGGTAAAATTAGGGTTTATGGTTTAATTCACCCTGATTTTGTGGTATGGGAACTGGGTAGCTACAATATTCCCTTTGCCCGATTTCCAAAGAACAAGGGGATTTCTGAGAGCATTTTGGCCCTCCCACCTGGTATAAATTGTATGGGATCTACCCATATATGCAATGTGCATTCCCTGATTTATCTTCATGCTTATTTGAATTTTAATTTTCACCTTTGGGCCTTGACGGAACAGAGGTTTACCTTTAGGATTTCATATCTTGATTCTTTGTGCTACTGGTTATTTACCCTTTGGGCCTTGACGAAATGAAAAAAGGGGGCTGTGCTACTCCTAGGTTCGATCCAGGCACCATAGTTTGTTATCCTTCCAAGAGAGAAGGACCCCGCTAAGGCCCGACCAGTCACCAAACTTGCATCTCTACGTTTCCATCAAGCAAGTGGTGTAGTCGTGGCCCGCCTGTTCAGAGAGGTGCGTACTTCTTTACTTGGAATATATTTGCTGAACTCTGATGTTGATTTATGATGTCAAAGCTTGTTTAGGAGGCTAAGGGAAATGGTTTATCAACCACACTGGAAGTAAACTAGGTGTGAAAATTCCTTTCTCTTTAGTTTATTTTGTATTTTGTTAATGGAAATAATGTGGTTTGCATTTAATACTTTAAATGGGTGTTGCATTAGTTTATTTTATTAACAAAATTCACCTTTGAACCGAGCTTGAAGGTGGATGTCTTTGAGATCCCTTCCTTTGTAAATTTCTATATTAATTTATATCCATTTAGGGACTGTTGTAGCATATATTTTGCAGCTTGGTTTCCCTATGACAAGGCCTCCTCCTTTCCTTTCTTCACCTTAGTGCTCATCTCCTTTAGGGACTGTAGTAGGAAATGTGGAATGCTAATGTTTTCCTCATGCCTCTAGTGGAATAGATTCCTCAACTAATGCATGAAACTAAAATGATAGGCCAACATGATCAACCTTCCTTCACATGTAATATATTTTAAGAGGTGATATCCCACCTCATCCTAGGGTTCAGACAAACTTTCCCTTTTCACTCCATTTTTGTTCTCCTCGGGCTCCTCATAGCTCAAGAAAAATATATTTTTAGCATATATAGTAGGCTACCTATCCTTTTTATCCCATGAAATACCCAATGTGAGTCTTAAGACCCTTATGATCACATATTCATTCATTTAGATATATAAACCCTTCATAAAGGTGATATAGTATTTATTTCTAATGTTTTGAATGCTTAATGCAAATTATAGGGCTACCCTATCATCGTAACCTTGTGTCATGTTGAAATACTCCAACTAATTAGATTGTTGGAAATGTCCACCACCTCAGGGTTTTTGTATACACTTGATGTATCTATAGGTTCTTTCCTATTGAACCCACCCCACAGCCTGTAACTTCATTTCTGGGTTGACTGTGTGGATGACTTTGTTGGTTAAATCATAGTGCAAACAACTTGTACATCAACACCCCAAATTTTGGAACATATGGTAATGAAAAACAGATAAATAATTAGCTTGGGAGACAAGTCTTGGTGAGACTAGAAGTGTAGGGATTGGGAGTTTCAATTAGTTACTTTGAGTAATAATAATTGTTTTGGAGGTGGTAATAAGAAAACTCAGGTTTCATAGTTTTTGAGATAGGGTTCAACACTTGTAAATCAATTTTTAAACCTTCCAAACAAAGAGAAGGTTATACTTTTATTTTGGGACAATCCTCTAAGAACAATGTTTTCCAAGGTTGACTCTATGTGAAGATGGTAACAACACTAAGGTTTTCAAATCTCTAGGACAAAATAAAGTTCACAATCTTCGAAACAAAAATATACTTATACTTTTCCAAGATAGTCTTTTAAGAGAAAGTTTTTGGAAATGACATTAATTTCTGTAGATAGTGAAAACTCAGAGAATATTAAATGATGAAATCTGTGAGCAAAGCTCCTGGGTTTAAACCACTACACCAAATCTATGAGGGTAGGTTTCTTAAATGGTACTAGTTTATGAAGATGGTGAATTTTGGGAACTTGTCAAAAAATCTAAGTGGGAAAAATGATCACCCTGTGACTTTTGGGAATAGTAAACAAACTTGGAGAAAATTCTGAGGAGGGAAAACTTTTGGGAATAGTAAAAAAACTTGGATAAAATTTTGAGAGTGGAAAATGGTAAATTCTATGAGAAAAGTTGGACTTGGGTTTTGAAATTTAACACAAATCTATGAGGGGTATTAATACTATGGAAAAATTCCAACAATAATAGAAGAAGAAACATAAGTTTTGAGGTTATGTCTTTAGGACTAACCTTTTTACACAAGGATCAGGTAGCTTGAGTAACACTAGTGTAACCTCGACTGAGCAACTGTGGACTTTGGAGTTATGTATCTTGTATACAAACCTGACTAGATAGCTTGAAATATGCCTTGTAAACCTTCTCTATGGTAATGGACTTAGGAGTTGTGTATTGTTGCAATGAAAACCCAATTCTATAGTAGTGGAGGACATCTTCACTTTTTACTGTTTGTGTATTTGTCCTTGGGATGGTGGGTTTTGGTGGTTTTGAGTGACTTCCCTTAATAATTCATAAGGTTGACACTTTTTGTATTATCGTCATTGTATTCTTTTAACGTGATGTTTGACACAAAACCTCACTCAACCTTTCCAAGTATTGATTGTCTCAATCACAACTTCAAATACCCCACCAC
>ML782440.1:254304-274638 GCA_009831015.1 Picea engelmannii | reverse complement strand
CTTATTAATCAAATTTAACCTAGACTAATCTTTATTACTAACAATTTGTTTATCCTAAGTCCATTTACGCAGGGATGGAAGGCGGGATAATGGAGGCTGACAAAGCACAAGGGGGAGAGGATGCAGTGTGTACGAAGGATGCAACAGGGTGATGAAGGGTCGAGTGAAAAGAATGAAGGGAGGAAAGCGGAAACACCTGAGCTATACTTCGTCACCCGGAGAGATGCCAAAACAACAGTCAAAGTATCGACTCGCCTATAATTATAGGACCCTAACAGGGGGCACCACGGACATGGGTCCGATTGTTTCGGCATTTGGAAAACGCTGTTGATCATTACAACAGGGCCCATAGGCCCTGCCTTAGTTAGTCTAGACTTTTTACGTGTCGAGAGCACTACTTGTATATATTTTCTGAGGGCATAAGCCCCATGACTCGTTACTGGTCATATTTTTGAGGTGCTTGCGTCCACCTATGTACTCTGATGATTATGATATTATATATGGATTTTTATGTCTTTTTGTGTATTGTGGATCATATTTTCCTTTAAAAATGTATTTACATGTTTATGTGTATGTCCTTTCATACGTGTACGAGATGCCAATCTAAAATTTGATTAGCCAGAGTATCTGTAATTTGGTTTAATCTCCTAGGAACATGAAAATATGTAATATAATCAAAGCTTCGTTCTAAGAGACGTACCCTAAGGAATCGTCAATGTAAAGTCGGATCATGAACACGATAGACTCTATTTAACTGAGACACAACCGGCTGAGCGTCTAAATAGACCTGGAGATGAGAGATACCAAATGACAGGGCATCACGAAGAAACTCAATAACTGCACTGTACTCAGCGACATTGTTTGTGGTGTCACCTAAGCATATACCTACGGAAGATAATAACTGGCCTCGAGGTGTAAAAATTACCCAATTTGCAGAGGCAAGCCTCCAAGTGTGCTGGTTAGCATCGTCTGCGTACCCGATGAACACCTCAAATTCACTTGACATCTGCCACAGTGACAAAAGATAACATAAAAAATGACACATCCATAATACTAAAAGAAACTAGAAAGTAATAGTACAAAGACTATACATATGTTACAAAACGTTACCCATGGTGACCTACCTATGAGTAATACTTCTTGAGGTAGAGCCCATTTCTAGGCTTTGCCAAAGCATTTCCCTCAAAGTCAACGAGACGATAAGCACCCTTTTTTAGAACCTCTTTTATGACGAAAGGTCCCAATCACATGGGTTTGAATTTTCCTTCCCCCAGGGGGTCCTTATCTTGGTCATATACCAGGACAAGGTCACCTTCAGATAAAATCTTAGGATGAATGGACCGATCATACTGACACTTGAATTTATGTTTGTGAGCCTCGTTGGCCAGGGCCGCATCACGACGCTGCTCATTGAGTCGCTCAAGGTATAATAACCGTTCTTCAAGTGGAGAAGTGTTTGGAAATAATCGTACTACCAACTTTAGGGATGGGATCTAACATTCGATAGGCAATATTGCTTCCAGCTCGTAAACGAGTTGAAAAGGTGAGAAACCGGTTGCAGTCTTAATAGACGTTCGGTAAGCCCATAATGCCAAGTATAACATCAAATGCCAATTTGACTTGGCTGAGTTGATCGTTCGCTGTAGGATGGTCTTAAGAGATTTATTTACAGCTTCCACCTGACCATTTTCTTGTGGGTAGTAGGGTGACGAACATTCTTTCCGCAACCCAAGCTTTGATGTTAACTCGGTCATCATATGGTTCTGAAATTGACTTCCATGGTCAGTGACAATCTCTCTCAGGACGCCGAACCTTGCTATTATCTGGTTGAATAAAAAGAGAGCCACAGTCTCTCCATCATCTTTAAATGTTGGCATAGATTCGACCCACTTCGTGAAGTAGTCTATGGCTACAATGATATAACGGTGTCCCCTTGCTGAAGGAGGGTTGCATGTAGTGTAATCAATCCCCCATTTGGTGAAGGGACCAACTGTGATGACATGAAAAATGGGAGCGGGATGTGCCCTCATCTTCCGAGAGAAGATCTGACACAGGTGGCACTTCTTGACTGATTCGTTACAATCTTTGATTAATGTCGGCCAGAAGTAACCTGCTCGTAAAATATTTTGGGTTGTTGTCAACCCAGACAAATGACCGACACATGCTTCGGTATGGAAATCGTTAAGCATGATAACTGCTTCTTCGTGAGTGAGACATCAACGCAGGATGCAGTCTACACCTCTTCGATACAACATATCATCGAGTATGAGATAATTCTTGGCTTGATGGCGTATATGACGATGCTCATCATGAGAAGCAGAGGTGGGGCACTTCAAAGTCTGGAGTTAGATAAGTATATCTCTGTACCAGGGATTTGAAGATGTGATAAAAAACATATCTCCTCTGATAGGCGACTCTTCGAGCACATCACCTGACTCAACTAGAAGTTTCGAAATAAGTTCTGCGAAGACCAGTGACTTTTTGGATTTCACTGAAACGAAATCTACGTCAAATTCTTGGAGGACAACTATCCATCTATTGATCTTTCTGCCTATTACCCGTCGCGTTAACATGTACTGAAAAAGATTCATAAGAGCAATGACGGTGGTCTTGCGAAACAAAACATAATGACGAAACCGTTGAACAACATGGACTTCTTCCAACACAAGTTTGATGATATGAGAATAATTGAGTTCCAGTCCTACTAGGCCTCCGCTCAGGTAATAGATCACATATTCTAAGAACAAATCATCTTCTTGAACTAAGACCATGCTAATGGTTGACTTTGCTGTAGCCAGGTACAATAAGAAATCTTTGTTATAGTTAGGTGGCCGAAGTAGAGGGGCAGTTGTGAGGGCATGTTTCAATGCGTCGTAAGAGCATTGAGCGGAATCATCCCAATGAAAAGGAACATCTTTCTTCAGTAAGCCTATAATCCCTTTGTGATCTTGGCATAGTTGGCGATAAAACATCTTAAAAAATTATCCTTGCCCTGTAGACTTTGAAGTTGAAGGATTGTGCACGGGGGAGGCAAATGAATTATTGCCTCAACCTTGAGAGGATCGACCATGATCCCTGTTGTTGACACTATGAAACCTAACAAACTTCCTGATGTTACGAAAAAGTTGCACTTGTTTGGATTCAAGCGAATCTGGAAGTAGTGACATCGCTCAAAGATAAGTTGGAGGTGTGTGGGATGATCCATTCTCTTGTGAGATCACGATGCTAAATCATCTAAATAGGCCTCGACTATATGCTTGAGATCATGGAAAGAAAAAGACATGGCCCGCTGAAAGGTCGCTCTAGCATTTTTGAGACCAAAGGGCATCTTACGATACACAAATGTACCCCATGGACAAATGAATGTCATTTTGTGCTGGTCTTCAGGTTTGATTTGTATTTGATTATATCCCAAAAAACCATCCATGAAAGAGAAGGCCTCGCAACCCGCACATTCATCAATTATCTAGTCGATGGATGGCATGGGAAAATTATCTTTTAGACAGGCCTTGTTTAAATCAAGGAAGTCTGTACATACATGAATCATGTCCTATTTCTTATTGACCAGCATGGGATTTGACACCCATTTGGTCAAATGGATAGGATAGATAAAACCGAATTTTAGCAGTTTCTCAACTTCAACCTTAATGGATGTTGCTTTCCTAGGATTAACTAGATGAAGCTTCTGTTGAACAGGCTTGGCATATAGATAAGTTGTGATTTCGTGTTCCACTATTTTTGGATCGATGCCTCACATTTTCTTGTAAGACCAGGCAAAAACATCACAAAAATCTTTAAATAGATCTGTGTAGATTTGAATCTCTCCGGGGGAGTAATCAGCTCCGACAAAAACATTCTCTACGACGTCAGGGGTTTTGGAGATATTGATCGGTATGGTTTCAGGGATGGTTTCCATATTACCCTTGGCATAAACCTCATGTGTAGCTAAGGGATTAATAGGACAAGACCTATCTCAAGTCATAGTTAAGGTGAATTCTCTGGCTTCGATTCTTCTTAACTCTGGGAGGAAGTATAATCTGTGATGAATATCGTCTGAGGGTTTGTCTGTACTAGTCATTGCTTCAATTACTGTTTCGTTGGAGGGAAAGACTAAGTCTAGCGAATCGGTGTTAGGGAGAGAACCTTAACCCAAAATAGGCTCTAGAAGCGGATCTAACTCTTGTGCAGGAGTTGGATCTGTGTCGGCCGAAGCTTGCTAGACTAAAGAGTACGCTACTTCATCTGCGAATAAGGGCATGGACATGCCTGGGTGCCCTGTCCCTTCCATTGTGGCTGATGGGGAAGGAAGTATCCATAGATCGTTGAAGTAAGTCGTGCGAAACGATGAAACTTGGAAAATCTCAACCTTATGGTGGTCGGATATGAATTTGACATCACCTTGAGGGGACGGGTAATTGAAGGTACCCATAAAATATGGGCACAAACCAACCCCTACGTTGACTATGCCTGGTTGGGGATTATCAATCATCGGGACCACGGATACCCCCAATGAAGGGTCAGGTCTGGAGAAAGACAATTGATCAATGGTCACAATCCGGTCCTCGTGTGGAAGCAACAAGACCCAGAAAATTGTAACAACCACTGCTTGCATGGCATAAGTCCAACTCCTTCCTAACAAGAGATTGTAGTCGAGGGACGCATCAACTACTTCTACCTCGACGCACACGGTCTTCCCTCCTAACTGCACGAGGAAAGAGGGAATGATACCATGTGGTTGGAACGAACGACTGTCGAAAGCCGTGAGAAGAGTAGGTGACAGAGATAAAACAGGCTGGCCAATGGCCTTCCAACATGCCAACGACATAATGCATGTTGAGGTGCCCTCATCAACCACCGTGTGGAAAATATTCCGAGTAAAAGTTTTTGTGGGGTGAGCCACTACTATCTGAAATTCTATGTGGTAAGGTAGGTGAGGTTTTAAGTAGGTTGTATCCAGCATGATGGTACCTGGATTACAAGTCTTGGTAGATCCTAAAGCAGCTAACAAAGCTTTCCTCTGGGAAGGGCAGATTTGGAGGACCTCCAAAGCGGACATCGCACAAGGGGTTTGAGACAAATCCTCCATCACAGAATAGTTCTGGGTGGCCCTTGCATTTGGGTTATGAGAATCTTTTTTGAACGCGCCTTTTGGGATGCATGTCATTGTTTCGCCCAAAGTCTTCTCGATCTGGAGAGGAAGAGATGGGAGTTCGGATTCTTTTCCCTTCTCAGAAGTGCTTGGTTTACTATAGTCATGTGCTCTAGTCAATATAAAAGCATCACCCTTCATCATATACACATTCGCGGATGCGATATTGTTCGAAGATGAAGAGGGTCCTTGATTGCCCCCTTCCACGCTTGTAGAGGCTTGGGTTAGGTTTTTCCCATGTGAAATGGATTGGTTAACACGATAGGCTGTTGTTTTGTCACAAACGTTTGGGCCTCTACAAGCCAAGGACATTGGTGGGTCGGGTGGTCTTCTGCTCAAAGTTTGCATGGATACCTCACCTTCCATTTCTCAGTGTTTCCCCCGCCATCATTATTAGTGGGTTTATTATCCCCCTTACCCTTCTTTTGTTGTTTTTTCTTTCCTTCAGGCTGCTGGGTGGCCTTTGGATTTGTCAATTTCACTGTGTGTACATCCGATGTTTTAGAAGCAGGAATAGCCAAAACAGTAGTTTGGCTGGCCGCTGTGTGTTGTATAGACAATTGCTGCAATTTCTTCATCAGTTGCTCAACGGGCTTTGTTTGTGCTGAACCAACAATACCATTGGCATGTGGTCCAATTCTTTGTCTAGTTTTATCAAGTATTGAGTGTGGCACATATGGAAAGATCTCATATAATAAACCAGACTGAGAATAGATTAGCTCAAATTGTTGAGCTCTCATGATGGCGTCTTCTTCGGAAAACACTCCCAACGTCATGACGTCTTTGGATAACTGTGGGACCAAATACTTAAGGAACCACTCGAGAAGGAATGTTGGTGGGACTGGCACCTTAATTAAACTCTTCCAACGTCTCTGTTCTTAGATGTGATCAGAGATATGGTTTTCTTTTGTCTGTGCAAAATTGGCTAGCAATTCTGTGCCAACGTCGTATCTCACAGGTAATTGGAAATGGTTTAGTAAAGTCATTGCCAATTCACCGAAGGAAGAGTATCTTGAGCAGTTGAGCTCAATGAACCATTTCGTGGCACTCCCAATGAGAGTACGTTGAAACAATCGCAACTGTACGGAGTCGTCTTTCAACGAGTTAGATGAGCACCAAAGATGGAAGGTGGTCACATGATCTCCTGGATCTTCGTTAGGCTTGGCTTCAAAATTTGGTATGTCCGAAGGCAACTTCGTTGGCATAGGGGGCCAACGTGGATCGTGACAGATAGGGTCATTCAACAACCTCATTAGGTCTGGAAAATGCAAGGTTGCCAGGAAAGGTAGTTTGGGTTGTTGGTCATAACCATGGAAAAAGGGACCTGGAGTTTGACTAGCACCAGGTTGCCAGGAAAAGTTCGGCTGCTGGCTTGGGTTCTGGTAAAAACCATGGCCATGACTAGCGTATGGATTCTATGTGTGAGGAGACATCATTGGTTGATTCCCAAAATAGGACGTAGACAGTTGGGCATGCATTACATTCGGAGGAATTTGAGAAGGGTTTCCCCATGCCGATCCCATGGGGATAGGCATAGTACTTTGTCCGAGGTTCCATTGGTTGTGAAAATAATTTCCCCAGATTGATATTCCTGATGAGGGAACTGATCCCTGCCAAGAATTCCAAGGCCCTGATGTGGAAGAAGTTCCTGGGTTTGCCCCCTGTGCAGGAATAATACCCTGCATAGGAATAGGTTGTCCGTAACCGGGATTTCCCCCAGTTGGGAAAGTAGCTGATGATAAAGTGTTATTACCAAACACACCGAACAAAGAAAACGGTGTCGAAACTATGGACATATTATACGAAGGTGTTCCTTGACTCCCTGCTCCAAATAAACTATGGCGTGCAGGTGGCCCGACGGATTGCTAGTGGGTGCCACTGAGCGAAGGGGACGAAGGAGGTATATGACCTCCCTCGTAATGGAAAGAGTTAAAAGGAGCTGAAGTGCCCCCCATGTGGTCTTGTATAGGAGCGTTAGAACTCCCTGCCCCCAGACCTAAATTTTGTGAAGTGGAGTAGGAAAGTACAGGACTTGTACCTGAGCTAGGCATCCCGTATGAGAACGGAGGGCCTGTCGCACTTGGTGTGAAAGGGGCTATGGCCGTCGCCATAGATTGGATCAGACCACTGTGCGAGGTAGAGGCAGTCGAGACCATGGTGGCTCGGACTGATGATGGTGGGTTAGGAGGTGGACACTCTCCTGTGGTGACAATCGTAGTGGGAATTGAAGAATTCCCAGAAGGAGTGACAACATTTGTTTCCATTGTCGCGTGTGACATTGTATGGCACTTGTAAGGGTGAATTGATACGATGATGGGTGCTGAAAGATCAATGGTTGGAGTTTCAAATGGACCAAGATCTTTCGCTCCAAATTCTAAAACGGTCGTTTCCTCCGGATGTTGGCCGGGCACAATTTCTTGTGACCTGGTCACTTCAAAAGACCCTTGTTGGTCTAGCTTTCACCTTAGTGGTGGCGGAGGTGGCTCCAGTGTAACCGGTGATAGGACCAGAAGCCTTCGTGACTGGAAAATCTCGTGATCCTCCATTGTGTGAGAAGATCAAGGACACTCTATGGCTTTCTATTCATTCAAAAAACAACACACACTAAAAAATTCCCTCCAAGATAAAACAAACAAACTCTAAACTAATTGGAAGAATAGTTACAACAACCAACACTAGAGCAACTTACCGGTGCAAGTGAAACTCGAACATGGAAGCACCCTCCGGGTATACTATGCAAAGCATGGCCTGATGTCTGTCCTAGGTACCGCGGTATACCCCCGCAGTCACCTGTGTATGTCTCTAAAAAGATAGGCAACTAGGTTTCCAGCGCACGAACAATCACCAGGTGGGTACAGTTGAAAGTTGGGTATACCACAATGAGCAGGGTATCGAGCCCGAAACCTATCAAGGGTATTGAAGGCAAGTGGTTTGGAAGACAAATGAGGACCTAAAATAGATTCGAGACCCACAAAGATCCGTGGAAAATGCAATCGAAGGAATCCCAAGACAAGACCTCTATATGTGTTCTCCACTACGATTGGTCTAGCTTTGGAGGGGTTATCTCCTCTACCTTTTCGCATGCGACCTTGTGTTTAGCCCTTGTGTTAGAGGGGGGTCCCAGATAACTTTCACGATGCTGGACTTTGACACTCCCTAACTCAGACTCCAATGTTTGATTTTAATGGTCTTGAAGAGTTTCCTCTCCAACCTAATTCAAGGCCCTAACCCTAAACTAGTTGGTTGACCCTACAAACATAAAATGTCTAATGAATTTTAGATTTAGCGTTAATTTTTATGTATTTTCTTAAGTCAAAGGCTATGAAAGTGAAAATAGTGATGTTTGAAAGATGAAAGAAAAATAAACAGAAAGCTGGAAACAAAATACCTTCACTTAACTCAAATCTTAAACAACTTTTCAAACTTAAAATTTTTCTAAGATCTTTGAACAACAAACTCAAAGTAGGATTTCACTCGACTACGAGCTAATTATGATCTAAGTAAACCATCAAGAACTTATGAAAGCAAAGACTTTTCCCTGGTTACTAATGCAAAACAACACTTTTTAACGAAACAAAGAACTAAAAGATTTTTTTTTCTTATTTGAATGCTCACAAAGAAAAAAGGAAAAATATCAACAAGTCAAAACCAAGAAAACCTCTGGCCTAAGTGCAGATCGCAAAGAGTCACTTTAAAAATCACACACAAATTAAAATTGGACTCTCACACTTGTCTAAAAACCCTATAAAAGAAAATTTTGAGGAAAAATTGTTAATGAAAAAGAAATCTATCGTTGTGATCAAACCTAAGTTACTGACTGCTATGACAGAGACCCAAAAACCTGATAGGTAAAACTCTTGTCAAAGGAAAGGATGACTGCCTCACCTTCAATAAAAATTTTCTCCACAAGCACACTGCTGACATTTCAACAGCAAGCGTGTACACGCGAGCTGTGGAAATTCAAAGCGTGTGTACATGTGTGCTAGCCTTATACAGGCTGCGTGTATCTCTAAAACTCTAAAACAAATGAAAGGCAAAGAAATCCAGCCCAGGCAGAGACTACTGGTACTGAGAACCATGATCTCTTGAAGACCCAGACACTTACTTTAACAGAAAAAAGAAAACAATTCAAGGAAAACTTCATAGAACAGACCAATCTGATGAAACCTAAGCTATAGGATGCAAACAAAAAAGACTAGAAAGAGTTCCAACAAACCCCTGAGAAGGACTAATTCTGATAGGGAAGAGGATGACTGCCTTTCTAAAAGATTTTTTTTAGAATCATACACGCGACTGACACTTCCTCTGCTAGCGTGTACATGTGGGCAGACCTTATATAGGCCGCGGGTACATGCGTGCAGACCTTATATAGGCCGCGGGTACATGCGTGCAGACCTTATATAGGCCGCGTGTACCTCTGTGGGTCTCAGAAAAAAAACACAGTCAAGCAAAGAAACATAGATAACTGGTATGGAAGACCAGAATCTCTATTAGCTCAGACTTTTGCAGAAACTTTAAAGAAAGGAAATGAAATCAGTTCTTAAAAATACCCAAGACAAAACATTCCCAGAAACCCTAGATAATCCCGAGTACGGTTGCCAATTCTGTTGTGAGTGGGAAATCTCTCTACGGACTAGCACTTAGGGTTTTATCATGCATGCAAAAAAGACCTAAAGATTCCTACTTTCTACCATCGTCCCGTACCTAATCCCCATTATTCTTAAGCAAATACGTAGTTAAGAAGATCAAGTGATCATACCTTATTTCAGGCATTTGATATCGATCCTTCTTCACGCTGGGTCGCTCTTTGACTGCAGATCTCCTCCCAAGGATGACCTGCATTCACACAAGACAAACAAAGAACTCCACATGCATTTGATTTACATCTTAATGGGTTAGATATTTAATCAATATGTACGCAATAAACCATGAAAACCTCATATGGTGGGATGGGAAAAGTACTTCTTTATTATTAACTTCAACAAATCAACTTACAATGGTGAAGCCGACCACTGCTCCATGAACCTGGTCCCGGGCTCCTCTTCAATTGTCCTCCAACTTCTTTTCTCTATAATTCTCTTTGCACAAGGATGGCTAAAGGTTGGGACAAAGGGAATGCCCAATCGGGTATAGTTTCTTTACTATGATTCTCCTCTTCCAAATGGGACCCCTAACCCTTCTTTTATAGGCTAGAAGAAGCTAGTTATTTGGTGGAACTTCCAGCCATGCATGGCCGAAAGGTTTAGTTAACTTACCCAAAGCTATGTGTTTCATCAACAACTTTCCTTTTTTCATGATTTTGTAGGTACACACGGGCTGTCTTGGGTCAGCTAGCGTGTACACGCGTGCAGTAATGGAGCAGTGCGCGTGGGCCTTTATAAAAGGGGTTTTTAAGAAGATTTGTTCAACAGTGTTTTGGCAAAGAAGGAATCTGAGATGGCCTGATTCCAGGTAAGCATGTTTGGTGCAAATTAGGGTTATAACAAGTACATGAAAATCACATCAAGGTAAGCCCATGCAATTTTTGAGTTTGAATTTACATTCTCTTGTAGATTTATCAATAATTATGAATGCATCATGTCATTGATGTAGGTGTTATATGAATGACTTAGTGATATATTGGGATAATAATGTTTACATGGATATTTATCTCACTTGGTAGCATAGGATTAGGAAATTTTCTGAATCATTTGTCCTTTGAAATTGTTGATGAAAATTGATTATGTCAGCTCACGCATTGGTATTGTCAATGAGACCTAGTTGTACTCCTTCTCATCCAATGACTAATATTGCTTATGTATATTCCCTCTCTTTAGTGTTTTGTGAATCACTATGAGATGAGAACGATTAGTTTTATAACTACTGTCATTTCCACATGTTTTAATAATTATAGCCTTGAATATTGCAAGAAGTCTTTCATCAAAAGCATCAATATTACCATGGTCATCTATGGTGTCATGATCATATTCTATTCTTAGTACTTTTCTTAGCTCATGGACTAAGAATTCTTTCATCAAAATCATAAATATTACCATGGTCATCTGAGGTGTCATGATCATATGCTATTCTTAGCTCTTTTCTTATCATTCACAAAAGAATCAACTGCAGACACTACAAAGGACAGTCAAAATTTGGGAAGAACACAAAATAATTTGTTTTCCAATACCCTGTATCCTGACAACATCAAGTCAAGAATCTATAACAATATATATTCTGTGGTCATATCCAATAGGTAAGTTCGACATCTCAGATACCCCACTCTATCTTCTGTACAAAACATTCCACGAATTGTAGGTTTGGTCTTCTTATGAGGTTGAGAACAAGGAACACTTAATTGCAATCTTCAAGAAAAAATGATGCTAACAATGACTCAAACTAAAAGCACCAAAGATTTACAATCCAAACTCAATTAGTTCAATCTTATTTAGGCATGGATACCATTCCCATTCTCATTTGAGCATCAACTAGGAGGTGGATTCCTTTTCATAACACCATTAACCATGAAGAATTTTATGACTAAAATATGAATGTTGATGTTATTTAGAGCGCTGGAATCATAATTATGATCCCAAACTTGATAATAACATATGAAATTGATTTTAGGGTTCTTACTATTATGGATCCTAGGAATTGCATTAGCATCATTCTAACATACTATAACAATAGGTCTAGTATGACCCATACTATGAAGATAACAAAAATGAATTGATAAACTGAGAATTCTAACCCAACCCAAAAATATCCAAGTGCAGTATGGATTATGTAATTGACCACAATGTATGTTAAAAATCAGACCATGGTAAGCATATTCTACACTCAAGGATTTAACCCAAGTTCTAGATAGCTTAAAACTGAAAACACCAATTAAAACAACTATAGAGTATGTTAACCGATTAATATGCTTTTTTACTGGTTAATCAGATACCTTAAACCTATAAGGACACTCTCGATTGTGTATACACTGACAGTTCATGAGTTTCCCACTCCCCTAGTCACAGGCCCTTCTGAAGGAGCATTTTGATGAGTCATTTTGTAAGGTTGTGACAAGGTCTGACAAGTAAGGGGTTACGACAAGGGCCCGTCGATTGATCTCTGGCTCAATGACAAACACATATCACTGATAATATGAACAATAAAATGTGTGTATGAACTCCTAAAACAAAATCTATATTCTACAAACTGTAAAGATTAAACTCACAAAACAAAAGCTCAAATCTCTAGCTCACTCACTTTCTTAGTGGTGATCCCTTCATCTCTTTTACATAATAAGAGACAATGGAATATACAATGTATTTGGATACATGCAAGAAGTTCCTCTATCTGGCAGAGTCAAACCCTGACCCTAGCTAATACAACCAGTGTGCCCTCTTGTATGAATAAAAGTGTCATAGTTACTGTGATCCAGCAGGGGGATGACTGTGGCATGTGTGCATGCACACTCCTCTTTGGGATATATTCCCTCAGTTAGATCCTCATTCAAGCAATCTAACTAAACTAAAATATAAACTGAGATGAACTAGAACTTTATCAATATGGAACAACATTGAGTTGAAGGAGATAAAACTAAAAATAAACAAGGATTGGCACATGCATGCTGAAGGCATGCATGCCCCCTCTACTCCCCTATATAATTGCACCTCTCTCACATTTTGCTGCTCACAAGAACCCAAGAAAAGTGTTGTATGGACTTGCTGGTGTGTGCACCCTGTTGAAGTGGAAACAACTAACTAAGTTAAATAAGTAAAAATCTAACCATCCATCTAAAAATCTTCCTCAATACCATCCATTTTTTTTATTGCAAAAGTACAAATTGAACTTACTTTTTTTTTTTTTTTTCTATAGTAGGATTATCAGTTTGTTGATCTGTCCTTGCATTCACTTCTTGAGAATATTTTAAATTTCTATCCAACTCATCAATATCATATCAGATTTTTTCCATCTTTGATGAATGTGTTTGACCAAGATCTATATTATCTTCCTAAGAAGCATTATAGGCCTTAATATTTAATGAATTATCCTTCAAATCAACTAAATATTTCTCAACTTCATTAAGATATCTCTACAAAGTAGTGGCACTTGTAGCTTTGCCTCTTTCATATCTCATATTAGTTTGTAAGGAATGAATAAACTGTAGTTCCACCTTTGTCATTGATTCCAATGTCTTTAAGATTTGTAGTGGGTTTGTCTTTAATACTATTTAGGTATGGATATTCAACACAAGCCTTACTATTTCAAACATTGAAGCTTGAAAAGCTTATGCCACATATTTGTATCAATACCAACCACATGTTAGCATAATACTTGTTAGTCCGCACTCTTGCTATTTCTTTTCCTTGACATGTTTTGTGAAGATATCATAAGTACAAACAAATAAATCTATTGATATTGGAGGCACAAAATTTCTTCCATTCTACATTGATGAACTCTTCGTTGCTCCATATTTCCATTATTGTGCACTACAAACATCATTTATCCTATCCAAAAGTTTGGCAATCCATCGAATCTGAGTAATTATCACACAATCATGATTGGGCACTCCCTAGATAAGATTTGTGCTTCCACTCTTGAGATCTATATGGATAAACATTCTCAACACAAAACCTTTTGAACTAAGAGTCAAGCCAACTTTTGTTGGGTTTAATTATAATTTTCTTTGGAACAATTTTTTTGGGGAGAAGTGTATCATATATTACTTCATAGAACATACCGTTACATGATGGAAGAAAGAGAGTCATAACAATCTAACACGATTACAAGGAAGTTCTTGTCCTAGAATTTAGAAAATCCAAAAATGCTAACATATGATATTGTGCCCCAATAGTAAGGGATTCAACATCTTTACTGAAAAAACATGAATTTGTTTTTAACAAGAAAAGCCAATTCCTTCTTAAAAGGTCTCATCTCTCCTAAGCTAATTAGGGATGGTTCCTCATGAAAAGTAGCTTTACACCAATTTTTGTAGAAATCCAATAGTGGACAATTAAACTATGTTCCATAAAGATTTGTAGCTACCATAATCATCTAAGTATCCCCAAGGAGAGCAAATTTTCGAGAAATCAAGGCATTAAAAAATGTTAAATTTAAACTTAAAAAATTCCCAAAAGGTCTTCATAGAGGGGAATCTCAAAAAGACATACTAAAATATTTCATATCTACCACAAAGTGTGCATGCAACATTTGAAACACTGACTTTATGAAGCACAATCTTGATAGGAAAACCTTTGTGGAGCATAAGCCACCCCAATACTCTATGCTTGAAAGAACAATGAGATTTCCATCTAGACTGGAACCTCATTAACCAATGTGCTTTAGGATCACTCATCCACCACCCTTATCAAATAAACAATCATGCACTTTAACATTTTGTATTTTTTTTTGTTTGTTTGCTAGTTTGTCCATGACCTGCGGGACTAGCCTGTGGCTTGAGAAACCGTGACTCAGGGGCATCTAAGTCGTCAAAATAACTTGGGGATCGCACCCAGACTGAGCCACACCAACCCTTAACATGGCTGGATATTTTTTCCCAGGAGGTTTTGAACCGATGACTTAACATCACAGAGTGCCTTAAAAACACACTCCATCACCGACTGTCCTACACCTCGGGGACACATTTTGTATTGTTTTAATTTTTCTCTTAGCTCATGTTTTTTTGGAGATGCCCTGGTCAATCCTGTCAAATGAAATATTTTGTGGTGAGGTTATCTTTCATGGTTTTATAAGGAGAATTTAAGTTACCACAGTGACATATTCTTATGATGGGATTTTTTCCACATTAATATATTTAATCTTACTACTAGACGATCTCTTCCCTGGCCTAGAATTCTTAGACCTGCCTCTTTTGGAAATTTATAAAATTCTATGATGCCATGTAGAAATTTATGGTTCTTGACTTTTAATGCAAACCCAAAAATTTCACCTCTCGCTAGAGGTTTCTCAGATCTAATTCCTGAGAGATTTTAGCCTTTGAGAATATTTGAAATATTTACTTATAACAACAAACAACAACAACACCTAATTTACGTCAGTCCAAATAACTGGGTAGCTCAATTACTTACTTTTGCTTATTTGTACACCCACTTGGGAAGTATCTACTTCTACCAGTTTGCTTTAATCTTGAGGCTTTCAAAGTAAAAGAACAACTTTCTTACTTACATTAACAAGCCTCTTGTCTTGGTTGGAAATCTCCATGGGAATCTTGTTTTGATCTTTGTGTGCATGGATGATGTAGGATTTTCCATATTTGATTGGGCAATAATTATTCTCTTCCCTTGAGAAAATGGCCTTCCTATAATAGATATATGGGTTTCTGAGCAGTACCTCACATATTTCCAATGGTACTACATCCACTTGTACTTCACCAATGAAATATTCATGGATTGCAAATCTGATTTTTCATTGTTTAGCAACTTGCATTTCAACATCCTTGTGCACCTATCCCAATGGTTATGTATGTGGATGCTCATATATTTCCAGCCCAAGCTTCTTCACCAATCCCTCAATTATGAGGTTTTCTTGTGAACCAAAATCAAAGAGTGCATAAAATTTAGTCTTATGGACTTGAATTTTGATGTGAAAGACTCTTATCCTTCCTTTTCATCGATGGGATCTTTGTTGGTCACGTTTGTACTCATGAATCATTGCAGAATAAATTTTCTCATCTACATTGGAGTTGTCTATGATATATTTATCTTCTATGGTAGCTATGTAAATATTCTTGGAATTGTCCTCCTTGTACACTTGTTGTTGGGATCTTTGTTTTGATGTGTAGTGGTTGCAGTGTTTTTTCCTTTCCTCTTCTACTTATTATTCCAACCTTCCTTGGAATCACCATGATGCTTGTTTTGTTTTGAACCACTGGGTTGCAATTTATTTTCATCCATATCTATGTACTGTGGTTGTACAAAAGAATCATCACTTGTCTTAGGTTTGAATGGAATCAATTTTCCCTGTACATGGTTGTGTATTCCACCCAAGTACTTGATAAAGTCACTAGGATTCTTAGGTGAAATTCCCAATTGGATGTTGTGTTTCTAGAATTTTGTGTGCAGTCTTATACACTTTTCCCTTTTATTTTCTTGAAATAATTCCAACATATTCTCTAATCCTCCTCATAATCAATTGGGTAAAACTAATATTTAATAAGGTAGTTGAATATCTCCCACTTGGTTATTGGTGGATTTTTTTCCAATCCTTGGCCCTTCTACTTCCTCTTACAACCTTGCTTGGAATCACCTTGACACTTTCTCTATTTTGAACCACTGGGATGCACTTCTTTTCATCCATCTCTATGTATTGTGGTTTTACAAAAGCATCATCACTTATCTTGGGTTGAATGGAATTAGTTTTCCTTGTATGTGGTTGCTTATTCCACCCAATTACTTGATAATGACATCAGGAATCTTAGGTGAAATACCCAATTGGATGTCTTTTTTCTGGAATTTTGTGGTGCACTCTTGTATACTTTACCCTTTTCTTTGCCTGAAATAGTGCCAACATATTCTCTAACCCTCTTCATAATCAGTTGGGTAAAACTAATATTTAATAAGGTACTTGGATATATCCCACTTGGTTATTGGTGGATTTTTTTCCAATCCGAGTGCCTCATAATAACTTTCCCATCAAGTTTGGGCATGAGCTTCTAGTTTTAGTCTAAAACATGCAATATTATGCTCTTCACCGAGTCAATGCACACTAAAGTAGACCTTCAATTTCTACAACCAATGATTCACCTTGATGACATCAGCCTCATCATCATAGGGCTTGATGTCTACTTTGGCCTATACTTTGAAAGGAAGTTGAGAAGAAGTGTTTCTTAATCCCTCTTTCTTTATCTCTAGTTCTTCTTTGATCTTAAAATCCATAGAAAAGATGTAATCCTCCTTAAAGAGCCCAAACATACACTTGGGAGTTGACACCAAGAGTGTCATGATTTGGGAGATGTCAGATACTTGCATCTATAGTTTAGAAAATATGACATCTACATCACCTTTTTGTTTATTTTTTTCCATGAATGGCGATTGGAATTGTCTCCCCCATATGTTTATTTCAATATTAGGATTCAATGGCTATGATTCTCCACCTTCTTTAGATTATTTCAGTCTTATGAGCATAAATTGTGACTAATTCCACATTCATTCCAATGGATAACTGGTTTTGGTAACAATATGATGTGTAAGCCCCCATGGACATGGGGTGTTTGTGTGCCTGAGATAATTTTAGTTTCAGGGCCCAAAGAAAAGTTTCTCATTGATTCAGAAACATGCATGTGCAACAAGACAGGATTTGGTGGAACTAAAAGTTCCTCGGAAGAGGTAACAACCCTCGACAACACCTTATGTGGTGACATAGTAGGAGGCAGTCACATGTTATTGTATGGAATTTTCATAGCTTGGGACGTAAAATATGGAACTAAGTTGCTAAAAATTGGCATGGTGTCCACTGGCGGAAGTAACACATGTACAACTGATCCAAAATAAATATGGTTAGGAGATGATGACACTGGTGAGAAAAATGTATTTCCATCCTTTGCATGATTCTTTTTCTCCACTGGACTTCCCACAATTGTAGAAGAAGTTGTCAAAGAGTTTGTAGTATGGTGTTCCCACAAATTGGACTGATTTTATACTTTACCAAAAAAATCGTCAAGACTTTACAAGGATTTATAATTCACTGAAAGATTCGCCAAGATTTTACAAGAGTTTATAATTTAGTGAAAGATTCACCAAAATTTTACAAGACTATATAATTGACTAAAAGATTCGCCAAAACATTATATATACATATCATATTATTGATAAAATAACCTTCAATTTTTCCTATGTATCATGGGGATTCACCCATTTATTATAAATATAAATTTAGGGGGGGTTCTTAAAATCACCCCTGCTCAAAATAAATCATCATATTCCTCATGTCCTTTATAAGCTACAATAAAGTGGACATATCATTTTTCTTAACTTGATCTTCAGTAGGGAGACTTATTCTTATCAATTGTTCTTCATATTCTAAACATGTTTGTAGAGCTGATCCTAAACTGTTAACATTTTTCTCTTCTAGCCTATGACAATAAGAAGAAGGTAATGCATTGTAATAGTGCATCAAAGTAGCCTGGTTATGAGGTTGGATAATCTCAGGGATTTGATTATACAATTTAGTGAAATGTAAATTAAAATATTTGATTGTTTCACCTTTTTTATAAACAAGACTGCTATAATATCTCAACAAATATGTTGGACTTTGGGGATGTCCATAAGAATATTTAAACCAATATCATAATTCAGTCTAAGTCGAGATGAATTTAGATGTTAATTCAAAAAAATATGCAACAACTTTACCTTCCAAAGAGTTGAAAAATAACATCATGCATGTATCATTATCATTTACCCCTATATTATGACATGCATTAGAGAATGCAACTAAATGTTCATTAATAGAAATAGTTCCATTGCAAGAGAATTTGGGCAAATGATCCTTAAATTTTGGAAGAGGATTGGTTGCTGGATTTAGATTGAAAGGAGAAGATACATGCCAAGGAGTAGCGTTAACATCTTCTTCAAATTGGAATAAACAATACTATTTGATTACCTTTGTAGTATTTGCTGTGGATTGGACAGGGTTGAAATGACTATACATGCTTCCTATCAGAGATGAGGTAGAATACTGAGATGAAGAATTTGTGCTTGAACTAGTGGAAGAAGTCATTTCATTCTTCTTAGGAGAGAAATTCCTAGACAAAATTGTAACTTTAGTTTCAAAATAAGAAAAAGATCGTCAAAGTTTCAGTTGAAGGTTTTCTAGGATTAATTTTCATTTTCCAACTTCAATCACTAGGTCGAATTTAGGGGACTTTCGTCTTGTTCTATGTGAGATAAAATATTGAGTGGACATAAGACAAATTTCTAACGAGAAGGACAATTACGAGCTTTCCTTTCAAGAGATTCTCTTTGTTCTTGGATCTCAATGTCATGGGCAATTACTTCCCAAGAACATTCAAGTTGTTCGCAGGACACAATAGTCTCTAAATTGAAATCAAATAAACCTGAAGTAATACTTCTTTGGCCGGGAAAATGAAATCTTACATTCGGTTGTTGAGGGGTAGGTAAAGTCATTAAGATCAAATGAAGAAAAAGAACTAGAGAGTTAAGAAAATCCTCAGTATTGTCGCTAAAAATATGTTGATGTGAGGAATACTGATGCTCCTCACAAAAACGTCTTCAATCTTGTTGGGTTAAAGTAAATAGGTAGGAATGTTACCTTGATTTTTAGCCCTTAAAACTACAACCAGACTTCAAGAAATAAAATCCTTGTATTTTGTACTTATTTTCAGATTATAAATTTTTTATGTTTCATGATAACCAACAAATAAAGAATGATATATAACATTAAATGAATAAAGTAACTTCAAAAATTTGCTAAAAATAAGGTAAAATGAACTGCATAATAAATACGAAATCAAAGCATTCCAGTAGGCCTAAAAAATTATAAAGAAATCAACAAAATGGCTTTATTGAAGAGCAATCTGAATTACAAAATGAATTGTCTCTTCATATACTAGTGAGGATCGGGATCATAGATGTCCTTGGAAGCCAAATATGTAATAAGAATCATATGAGAGAAACTAGTGCCAAAGAAAGAGATAGAATATCAAATTTTGATCTGGATCACTTCAAAACACACACACACACACACATCATCATCAAACTCTTAAAAATTAACACTGAATAAAGTTAGAAATTCTAATAGTGCAAATAGTTTTTAAATGAAATAAACAACCTTGAAAAAAAACACAAGTCAATGCTACTCAATATTTCTTTGCCACCTTTCAAGACAACCCTGCTATCAACAAGACAATTTAGTTCTCAAGAAACTCACAATGAAAATGAATAAGAATTATAAACTTTCTTTCAAAGCTTAGGCATACCTTCACATTTATTTATTTTCTCTCTAATGATGCCCCCATTTAACTCCTCCTTTGCTTTTTTATCTTCCTCAAATAGTTATTTAGTTTAACTGTCTAATTTAAATTAATATTTAATTTATGTAATTGGAGGGATAATTATAAATTAATGAAAAAGTTAATGAGAGAGAAAGGTATCATTTAATATTTATAAAGAAAGGCAGGGGTCCCACTAAAAGGAAAGGCAACTCATCTCATTTACTTATTTCAAACAAACTTCAGAAAATAA
>ML782440.1:242355-254254 GCA_009831015.1 Picea engelmannii | reverse complement strand
CTCCAAAATTGTTGTTATAAAACAATATGTCCTTAAAAACCAAAATTTGAAAATTTCAAATCATATCAAAGTCTTATCCACATCACTATAATGTCATCCACATAGAATATCAATACTGAGATATTTCACGAAACATGTATAAATGAAAAATCTCTCTCTTTTCCTTTCCTTGTGACTCCTTTTCACTTGACTCAGAGTGGACAAAAGAGGGTTTAGAGGTTTCTGAGATTGAGGATTCCTTTATATGCTTCTTCCCCTTTTCATATGCATGTATTTTCAAGGAGGAGGATTTTATGTCAATAATGGGTTGACTCTATGCAAAGGATTTTGAAGAAAGAGAAATGGAAGCGGAAACAAGTTCTGCTTAAGGGTGTTTTTCATGCATATTGGGCCATTTTGCATTTCTCAAAATAGGTTTATTTTGGTTGGTTTCCCACCTATCATTGGCTGGTTCAGATTGTGGATGTAGAGGTATGTCAACAATACTCGAATGGGGCTACAAGGGAGTGTTTACAGGTCTCATAGGCTCAAGCAAGGCTTGTTGTCCACCCAAGAAGAGGTGCCTTGTATGAGACAAATGATTAAACTCATCAGAATTAGCATCAAAATGAACAAATAACTGTATTCTCTTGTTTCTTCCTTCTTGAACAAATGCATTTATCCTTCTCCATTGTCCCCTCCTCGATCCCCTTGATCCACAGATGAAAAACATCATCTATCTATATTTTTCTTGATATTCCTTTATCTATATGGATAAAACACACAATAGTTGGGTGGGCATTTCATTCTCATTATGCAATGCTCTAAAACTTCCATTAAATTCATGATAACTTTCAACTTCATGCAAACTGAAATAAAATAGAAATTTCACAAAGTATTCTTTGAATTTGTTTTATAATGACTCTTGTTCTAAGAATGATAGGATATACATGTTGTCTTTGAATTCTTTTGAAATGCCGTGAGACGTTTTTTGAAATGAAATGATACATCGAATGTTTTGTTAACATTTTTAGATTTAATGTTTTTCTTCCTCAAATTGGGTCAAAATCGAGGGATTTTGTAAAAGAACACTCATGCATGTATCCTTAGTCAAATACCATAGTTTAGAGGGTTGAGAGGGTTATTTTAGGGCATTACATTTAATACAGGGGTATTCTCAGGAGTAAGCACAAGAGATACAGGGGTTGACACTTCATTTTTTTATATGTAATTGATCAAGCATAATAACTAGGTGATTAAATGGAAAAATCATGGAGGAAAAATTGAAGTCAAATGGGTACAAGTAGCTCAACCCATTGAAATACATATAATGAAAATGCACAACATGAGTCATGAGTTGAATACCAAAACCAGAGTTGTATCCTCTTTGATATAATTGAAAAAAATATGCATGAATTTTATGGGTGTTATATAGAAATATAGACATAATACATTTCATAACTTGATTTACTCTTTCCGTTTGCTAATCATGATGTGGATGTTAGGATATAATAAAGTTCAATTGAGTGCCCATGGCCCAAAATATTCTTTGAAACTTAATTTCGAAGTGAACTTCGTATCCTAATCAATACTATCTTCTTTGAAACTTCATGTAGTCAGATTATCTACCGTACATATATCCCAATGATATTTAAAGCCTTGTAAGTAGCCATCACACATTGTATGGAGTGCGTTGCCTCGGTGAGTCTTATCATGAACACCATAATATAATTGTTCCCTGCATAGTCTTAGGTAATAGTGTAATGAAATCCATGGAAATATTCTCCCACTTCTACTCATGAATAGGTAGTGGCTACAATAGTATAGTAATATGTTGATGTTTTCAGCCCTTAATTTTTGGCACTCAAGACAAAAGTATGACACATTTTTCTACATATTGTTTCATATTCAACCGCATGCATTGCTTCCTCATAGATGTTATGTTTTTTTATAATAATGATTCCTTGCATATGACACATCATACACCTCTTTCAAGATAGTTTGTATTATTTCAACATTGTTAGGAACATAAATTATGTCCCTAAACATAAAATTTGTTCATATAAAATTTGCATGGAGCCAATTGATTCCATATGGACATGCCATAGGCCCACTAAAATAAGTAAAAAAAACAAAAACAAAAAGCTATTTCTAAATCCCTTCCTATATATTTAATGTTGCACCTCCCCTCCATTTGTCTCACACTATTCACTTTATCAATTTGAAATTTTGAGCTTTTGAATAATTTGGTGAGTTTTTAATGTCATCATTTGACGTCATTATTGTTTATTGATTTTTTTGGAAACATAATCAGTTAGGGTTACACACTTGAAAGAATATGAAAATTCAAGTAATTGGAACAATCATCTGGAGTCCAAGAGACCTCTTTGGAAGACAAATCCAAAGGTAAATATTATGTGTTTATATCTATATCATATTAATGAAAATGGAGTCTCACACTTATCTCCATTTGTACATTCTAAAACTGGTATCAAATCCAACAATATTTTAGGCTTGAAATTTTTTATGGTAGTTCTCCATAGCATTTGACCTATGTGTGTCCAAAAACTCCTCACTCCCTTTGGATTTTCACTCTATGTGCTATTCTACGCATGCCATCTACTATTCTTCCAATGTAGCTCGGAAACCCTAATATGCAAGACTGTTGCTATGTCTTCAAGTCTCTCTCGCACTCAAAAACGTCTCTGAGATCTCATGCATCTCTGAATTTCTTCCTCTTTGGGAATCCTCTCTGTGTTGGTGTGCATCTCTCAGTGAAAACCTAGTGCATCCCTCTATGTGTAAAACCTTAAGGAATTCCTCGAGGATACTAAGCATTCTCGTACCTCACCCATATGAATACCTGTGGATATACCCTCAGATAAATGAATCGCTAGTTAGAGTGTCTGCTTCCAACAATGACACTTGAGATTAATATGTTGAAAGATCCATGCTTCATCTTGAATAATTGGCATGAATAAACATTAAATTATGTGTCTGAGTTGTAGCTATGAACATGTACTCCATATGAAAGGAGTTCCATTTGGATGCTTAGATTTATGATGTGATGCTTGTTTTCATTAGTCTCGTTGGTCTTTGGTTTGAAGAAGTTTGTGAAATAGGTCTCATGCTACTTCATTTATTTTTATGCCACTATCCACTTGCATGATGACTCATAGAGTTGGGGATTTCATACGCTTTGCTTGTGTTGTGACAGGAGCTTGATAAGTGGAATTTAAATTATCTTATTTTTTTTAATCACATCTTGTGGAACTTGGCTATGAAATGGTGAATGTTGGAAGTAGAATCCAACTATGATGCTGCAAAATTGGAAACTACACATGAAAGATATGACATTGAATGAGAAGTTCAATAGAAAGGATGCACAACTCTCTATCTAGAGACTAAATGGATAGCACAAAGAATTCAATAAGCCTTCTATAACATAAAGAAATTCATTTAGATTTATCCCTAGAAATACTAAATATGGGTTTTTGAAGCCTCTGAGTTCCAAAAAATCTAGAAGCCCCGGTGACCCAAAGGGGAAGAGAGAATGATTTTTGTTTGACACAAATTTTTTGGAACTAAAGATTCCAAACATTGCCATAGTACATCTGCATCATCAAGGGTCCAAAAATTGAAGAGCTTCACTTCGAGTTGTGGTAAATTGGCCACCATAGATTATTGATCATAGAGATTGATAGATTCAAAGCATCTACAACATGTTCAAAAGAACAAAGGTATACTTGCAAATAGTTCTTTTGTAAGTTTACTTGTGAATGAGTTCATTTTTGGTAGAAGTTGAAACCCCTCATTTGCTTGACTTTGCATTGTAGAGTCTGAAAATTAAATGGATCAAAATGATGAATTATTAGAGTTACTAAACACTCTAATACTCTCAACTAACGAAATTATTGTCACAACTGACAAAGAAACTATTCAGTCTATTATAACTTGTTTGCAAGTTTCACAAGTCAAAGTAGAACTGCTTCAAACTCAGAATTGACTTCTTCATGATGAACTTGAATGAAAGAATCTTCAACATTCTGAACTAGTCCTTATTTAGAAAAACCCTCTTTCCAAAGATAATGGTTCATATCAACATCTAGCATAGGATCAACTCAGGGAGCCAACTTCAGATACACGTGTTGATGAAGATGAAGTTGTGCATGAACACATTTAGATTTGTATTTCTAATCCAATCATTAGACCTTGGGAAGAAATAAAATCCAATGAGCATAGAACATGTATCGGATATGAAAAGGAAGTCACCTTTCATATTTTGGATTATACCAAACCAATCCAGTTCCAGAGTGATGAATTGCTTCAATAAAGTTCACATTCACCTGCTCCAGTTCAAGAGAAGATTCCAAAATTCCAACATTGTCATCAAGTTGGCCATATGGAAGATCAATCTTTTGATATTCATCCTTTTGGGCATTGTGGAAAGCACAATCATCCGTCAGATAGATGCTCTAAATACAAGAAACCCACAAGAGTAAAGAACCACTATGGGTGGATGACTTCTTGGCAATGGTCATCAACTTTCAATAAGAAATATAAGTCATACCAAATAATTCATTCTTGAGTGTTGACACATATTGCAGTGAAAATATTGCATCTTCTCACATTATACTTGACATGAGGAACAATGTCAATGATTTATAATCATGCTTCAAGTTTTGAAGTCCTATCAATTGAGTAGTAACAAGCGAGCATGATTTTGGTTTTGGTCATCCCAAAATCACCATATTGGTTTGTCGTTTTCCTTAAACCTCCATTTAGTAGAAAAAATTCATCTTCTGCTTGAAAACAATTTATGTTCATCTTTAAACCAACATTCATGAGCACTTCCAATTGGCAGATGACATAAAATTCTAGCTAAATTAGGAAATGTTTCAATAACCATTTAGGATTAGAGCCAAGTTCTAGGGTTTGTGGTATACATTAAACCACCACCACCATTTAGTAAAATACATAAGCTTCTGCTATCCATTTGGTAAGCACCAAATTCAGAGAGCACATTCATCCATTGACATCTTCCCATTTCTATATTTCAACTCTCTTCTTGTTGATACTCAGAGGGGGGTGAATTAGTATCAAGTACAATTTGGTCTTATAAAAATTTACTTCAAGTAGATTATGTAACCAATATACATCCAATCAACAAGGAATAATATTCAATGAACAATGAAGAGCACTAGAGAAGATTCACCATACACCATGCACCAAAATATGTAATATAATATTTTATTATTGTTCAAGGGAAGTAATTACTTCCAAGGGAAGCTACAACTTCCAAGTTCAAGGGAGGGATAAAAATCCAAGGGAAGATACAATCCTCCAAAATAAAGAGGGGGTTAAACCCTCTATCCTTGCCCCTTCCTTCCACCCATTAATATATGAGAGATAATAAAACTTTACATTACATTATCACCATCAACCAACCATCACATAGAACCTAGTAATGATGCATGAGACTTCTTCAACTTTTGCAATTATTCACTTCTTGGAATACTCTGATCCTGTATCTAATATTCCTCAATGCATTCTCTGAAACTCCTCAAATTTTCACTCCTTGAATCCTCCTAGAAAAAGATTTATAGAGAGAATGGTAGACCTTATTCAATTATGGCTTATTCAGGAGAGCAAACTTGTACAACATGCCCCACGCTCAATATTTAAAATAATATTGTGAAATTTGGAAAAAATAAAATAAATCCCGTACTATTTCTAATTCAATTGGTCTCACTTAATTTGGATTCTCTATGAAGACATTATGACTGGTTTACCTGGAACACATGTTTATGACTAGCTTCAGGACTAGTAAAAAAATCTATATTCCACAGAGTGTATCCCCAAAAGTATAGAGAATCAAGAGCTGAAATTTTTACCATAGGTACCTTGATATGTTTTCTCAATAGTTTCCTAATTTCACCATCGTAATCATTCTAGGAACAAAGTTATAATGAAAATAATAAGATGACCTGTAAATAACATACCTTAGAACGCATGACCAAAAGACTTCATCCTCCCTTGAAATTCGACCTTCTTTACTTCATATTTCCTTAGAAATTCGACTTAGATATCCTTGATCATTACTAAACTTGCGTGTATTAAAAATTAATGTATAATGAGATGTATTTATACCTTTTATGTCACTGCCTTTTAACATTAGGGCTGACATGTAGTTTCTGCTTCAATTCACATTGTCATCTTAAAAAATTCATTTCTCCTTAACCGTGAGGATCCACGTGACGCACCACATACCACCGGAAGTGGCATGACTTATACTATCCATCCATGGGTTCTTTATATGGATGTGCACTATCCTTCATGTCCAAATACCTTCATCAATATTGGGGTCCAAAACCAATGACTAGGGTTGACATCAATGACAACAACCAATCTTTCGACACTTCTTGGACTCACTTACACCCATTTGGATTAAGGGGGGAATGTTGGAAACATAATCCATTAGGTTTAAACACTTGAAGGAATGTGAAAAGTCAATTAATTGGAATGTTCATCAGGATTACAAGAGACCTCTTGGAAGACAAATCCAAAGGTCAAGATTGTGTATTTATATATGTATCATATTAATGAAAATGGAGTTACACACTTATCTCCATTTGCAAGTTCTAACAAATTTGGAGTTCCCAAGGGAAATGAGTCTCACTCAAGATCCTGATTCTATTCATACATATGATGTAGATTTGTATGAATTTTTCATATGATTAGATTTCAGAGTCTACATTCTAGTTCTTGAGCTATGATTATCAACTATTACTATGCTTATTTTGGGATTCTAGAGACGATTTAAAGCCTCTTTGTTTATGTATTTTTTCATAACTTCATATATGAATTTCACTCAATTCCATCGTGATATATATGAGAATTTTTTTCATATTTTATTCTAATGGTTTGTATTTGCATGTATGTACATGAATATTTGTAAATTAAAATTTGAATATTTTATGTATTTTTTGGTTGACTAGTTTTGTGTTTGATTTTTTTTTATTGGTTTTGGTTTTTTGGGTCATCTGGTTTGGTATGGATAACATTGGCTTGATCGTCAAATTCATGGTCCATGGGAATTTCTATCCACCTTCTATACCTTGGATTCAAGTGTCACTAAATAAATAAGTACCGTAACACCCTATTTCCCCCAGTTTGTAATTAATCATAAAATAAGAATTACCATGCTGAGGCATGTGGACAATGTAAATGTATTATTGTTTGAGTTGCCAATAAATAACTGTGGGGATGAAGCCTTGAAAGTACTGGCCATGATATCACTAGAGGAAGAATGTGAAAACTATACGAGAGGGTTCATGATATATCAAATAACCCCAAATATCCCTTGATGAGGATGATAAACCTCCTTCAGGTCCCAAGGAGAAAAATCAGTTAATGAAGAAAGGACTAGTGGTTGAATTATCAACCACCCCCATGAATGGGAGCATGGTATAGATGCAGAATTTTATCTCGAAGTACCACAGAGACAGGCAGACCCAAGCTTCCTTCTAACAGAAGGAACGTGATGGGTTGGGAACCTTCCAAAAGAAGGAAGGTAAGAGAGATACACACAGACAACCAGAGAGCACACATGGGAAGAGAGCGCAAGCTTGTAAGGGAGATGCACGAAGCTCTCCCGAGGATAAGGAATAGAAGGCCATGAGCTTGATGCAGGGGGAGCATTTGATAAACCTCGCTGCGGCCATAACAAAGAGAAATCTCCTAAAGTTGCAGAGAACAGAATTCGAGCAGAAGCTAAACAGAGAAAGAATCCTTGAGAACTGTGAGAGTTCCATGGTGATATCATGGCTTGGCACGAGGGTGGCTAGAGTGCTAAGAATGAATGCTTCTATACCTATGGTAGGCTGGAAGGAAGAACACCCACAGTCAGTTGGTTGGCTACCACTTGTCATAGATAAGTAATCACACATCTTGTGTATTTAAGTGGTATTCTGAATTAAAGTTGGATATCCCATGAGTGTTGCAGGTATGGTTATGTTTGCTTAATGATTTATACTATATTTACTTCTTTTGTATCTGCCTGAATGTAAAATTAGTCTAGTAGGAAATCATATGGATAGGACATGTTGTATACTTGTAAATTCTTGCGTCCTGTGGTGGCTTAAGCTAGAGTCACAAACTATATGTTCGTCGACCTTGGACACTGTTCTATGAATGCATGTCGACCCTCCTAGTTGTTCTGAGTCACTTGAAGGAAAAAGTTTGTTACACTCAGGAGAGATAGTGCATGTATGCATAGGCTCTCTGCAAGGTAGGCAGAGACCGAGAACTACTTAAGTTCTAGAGTTTAGGAATGAACGTAAGGGGTGCGTAGAAGAATTCTTCCAAGTGTTAAGTCTAGGAGAAAGAGTGCAATGCTCTTAAGTCCTTCATAACTGACGAAGATCAGGAAGGATAGAGAGTTGTAAGTACCAAAAGGGAATATCCTTTCATTTGGAACATTAACGGATGAGATCCTTTCGGGAGGATCCAAAGTCTGTCACGACCGTTAGATTTGAGGAAGGAACGCAGGTATTAATGCCTCGACAACTTTAGTCTTCCCAAGTTTGATGAATGTTGGTAATCATCGGGAATGGGAAGGATTATCTGAAATCTGAAACCCAAAGTCGTGATGTAATCTGGACCGTAGATCTAGGATCTATTGGGACCCTCCTTGACCATCGGATTGGCGAGATCGAGGATTCACACGTTAGTGCATCTAAACTTCCAAAACCCAAAGTTGCGACGTGATCTGGACCATATATATAAGGATATATCGGGACCCTCTTTGACCATCAGATTGGAAAAATCAAGGATTCTCGCATCGCGATATTCGCACATTGACGCGACTAAACTCCCAAAACCCAAACTTGTGATGTGATTTGGACCGTTGGGTCGAGGAAGGTTGTGGATCATCAATCTGGCGCGAGTAGATTAACACAAGGATTACATGGGAATTCGAAATTCCCTAAGGACCAAGCTTGAAAGAGACAAGTGCCTTTCCGAAGCGCAGATGAGGTCCAAGAGGCGAACTTGTCTCAAGTTTGTAAGCTCAGGAGGGAAAGTGGGAGTCAAGACCCATACATCAGGGCTCACAAGAAGTAAATTGAAGGCCGAGACCTTTGAAACATATGAAATCTTCCCAGTCAGGGAAGAAGGTGAAAGCTCAGGAGGAGGAGCTATAATGATCATTGGATCGATCATCGTGAAAGATCTGGACCATCAGATCATAGTCCAGACAACGAGGAGTAAGCACAGAGGAGAATATATCTCAGTTGTTTGGTCTGAGCATAAAAGAATCATAGTCTCCCAATCAAGGTAAAGTTCACTAACGATAAGCCTTGAGGGTACACGAGAGGAACGGGGTTCCAAAGTCCCAAAATCATCAAGACTATCCATCCAATAGGACATGTGGCGAGAGATCAAAATTTCACTGACTCGTGACTCAGGGAAGTCAAAGGGTGGAGTTGTGAGAATTCTTGAAATGCAAAATCATGATTTGATCTGACCCATTAGATCATGGGGAGTTGTGAGACGTCGATATTATGATTGCAAATATTGGGAAATTGGGAATCGACAGAACATAGATGAACCAACCTCCAAAGTCGTGAAACATGAAATTGTGACTTGATTGCAACCTTTGATCGAAGGAAGATCATGGACCGTAGATCTAGTATTATCGGGAGTTCGCAACTCAGGAAGTCGAAAGTAAGATTTCTGGGAACTCTTGAAATGTGAAATCGTGATTTGATCTAAGCCATTGGATCGAGGAGATATCTGGGTCGTCGACTCATTTCACGGGAAGGATGAGCAAGTGAACTTCGTGAGATGTAAATTCTCAAAACGCGAAATCACGACGTGCCTTTTGATTTGGCGACTGGTCACAGCCTCGGTCACATAAAGGGAGGGGGCTTAACTAGGAGAGCTAGCGCCTAAATACGCTGAATCTTAAAGGCATTAAGGAGAAAGCCGTGGGTTTCATATAACCCATGATTTAAGAGAAAGAGGGTCTTTTAAGTGGATTTGAGGTCCTTCTCTGACTTCCATTGACTAGGATTAGAGACCATGGATGGAGGAATCAACTAATTGAGTAATTTTTTTTTTTTTTTTATATTTTTCCCCATCATGGGTGTGTGACAAATTGGTATCAGAGCATGGTTACAACACTTGGCCTGATTGGGATCATGAAAGAGTTGAGTGATGTGCTTTCTTAGAGAACTTTAAGGGAGAGGGCATACTACCCTACCCTATCTAGTAGGGCATGATTCAGACACATGCCTGGATGGGTCGAAGAACAATCATGAGATTATGTTCACTAAGGTTAATATGATGCCTGTTGAAAGGTAATTCTACCATTGGAAAAAGGAATTATATTGTCCCTTTGTCAAAGTGATAACTACTCTTATAGGAGTAGGGATGTGATGATCAATATTACTGATAAGACCTGAATGTGAATGACAGAGGTGGAAGAAATTATGTTATGAAGCTGCACAGGCCAGACAAGGGAGATGAACTAATTTGTACTGTTATAATGTGACAATGTCTACCTACTAAAGAAGGTAGAGTCTTTTGCAATTGAGATGGATGGTTATGTAAGGATTAATATCCTCATGAAGAATTCCTTCATGATTAAGGAAATATGGTAAGGAATGGTAAGATCCTTAGCAAGTTATAATTACTACATTATTAAAAGACTAAACCCTAATTATATAACTCCTCATGACCAAGAGGATTGATGAAAATATGTAGGGTCAGATTACTTGACCTATAATGGTTAAAACCGACAACAAGGGTAAGCAAGATAAAAAGGAGTCCTTTGAGTCTGTTGCTAATTCCCAAGAGTGACCCTTGTTGGTTGTTCCCATAAAGAGAGGGAAACATTCATATGAATTATGCTTGTAAGACTAGTCATATGAATGATTGTAACCTCTCACTAAATAACACTAATGTTGAAACTAAAATATCAATGTAAAAGGGGTGCAAGAGATGTACCTACGTCTATGTATATACACACTTAAAAGAATAATATGGCTGCAAGCCCTCAACTGAGAGGGAAGCTTAGTATTGAGTATCTTGATGAGGCTTGTCATAAGAATGATCGGAAGATCCATGGGAGGAGGATTTGGAAGCCTGATATGTCCATGTGTGTGAATGACATGGAAAATGTGTAAGAAATAAGCTAGCATGATGAATACTTAGCTGTGCTTAATTATGCTTGAATGAATGGGTTTAATGCATTGTGAAACTTATTAATATGAATCTTGATATCGGTACTAGTTAGGTATGGATGATATTAAACGTGCAAGTTATGCACGTGTATGATGAAAGAGCATAGTTGTAGGTAGTGGCACCATATGGTTTCCCTGATGAGGGAAATATAATAAAATAATTGCTCTTGTCCATATTAAACGAATACTGTGGATGCATGGATGAATCCATTATGAAGAGTCATGAAATTTCTGTTCCAAGTAATAGCTTGAGGGGAATGTATTCCCTTTCCTAAGGGAATACTAATATAATTAGATAAAAAGGGTAAATGAGCAAAGATGTCATGTTGTCATAATAAGAGGCAAATGATTATGCCTTTGGGAATCATATGAGAAGGATTGTGAACAATCCTAAGTTGAATGATCTTAAAAGTAAAGAGGTATGTGGGCTATGAAATATACCTATGACAACTACATGCAGGCTTAGGATTATGAATATGTTTAAATACATCATGGATGTAAGTTAACAAAACCAGAATACATATGGATACGTAATTAGGTACATGACAAAGATGCATGCTTATAGTCCTTAAGGAATATTTGGTAAATAGATAAAGGCTAACTCAAGGTTGAGTCTAGCACAGATAGTGATGGATATGCAATAAGGAAGTTGCATGCTGAAGGAGTTCCCTGTG
>ML782440.1:231570-242205 GCA_009831015.1 Picea engelmannii | reverse complement strand
ATTTTGAAAAAACATCATGTACTGAGTAGAAGACTAATAAATGAATATTGACCATTCAGATAACCAAATGGTAATGTGCTAGATGCAAAGGTTCATGATCCATTATGAACAAAAAGTTTGCTATTAAAGCATGTTGTTGTATTCCAAAAATGGTTAGGGTGAGGCCTAACCAAGGCGTCTCAAGGAAAAGAGCAGGAAGATCCCAATCGAGAGTAGAATTGCAAAAGTAGAGAAAAGACAGTGAGGCCTTAGAAATAACTCAGCTGGATTGAAAAGTCCCAGGCGATGTAGAAAGAATTTGAAGAAGGGGAGAGCCCTCAATTCTATTCTTGCTGTGTATTATGTTTTTCTCTAGGATGAGAAAGCTAGTACGCTAACGAAAGTAAATTTTTTGACACCATAGTGATGATGGTTGTATTACTGTAAAAATGATTAAGAACTGTTGTGTTGCACTCATGAGAACATTAAGGATAATGTGATGAAGTGCATACAGATATGCTAGGACATGTCTGAAAACATTTTATTAATCTAAATGCTATGGTGCTTGCATTTTAATTTACATGACAAATAATGTGCTTATGATGTATTTCATGTGTAGAAAGAAATAAGATTGGAATTGTTGAGAAAGACAGTTGCCAATAATGAACAATCTCAAACAGAGAATGACTATGAAAAGGTTCTTGTTGAAAGATTGTTGAAGGGACTTTAAAAGTCCCCATGGAGCACCATTGATGGGGCAATATCATAGGGGGTGCTAACAGCCATAACCGATATAAAAATGTTCATGCATATGTGGCACAGGGTATGAAGGGATTGGGTAAGAATCCCTTCTGAAATTTTTTATGGTCTTAATGTTTTGTATGAAACGTTGAAAGGCAGTTGTATGCCTTGGATACCCAAGTAGGGTATGATTCAGGAAGGAGAACCTGAATGATGGAGGCGTGAACCTCTGGTAGTAAAGACTGATTGTAATCCTCAAAAGAATTCATGAACTGATATGTCATGAATACATGGACCAATCAAGGATCGATTGGAAACAAAAGTGCTCATATATAGCACGTTGCATGGAATTCCTTCAAGGAAATGCATGTTTTCATAATGGAGAGACAATGGATTTCCCATTGAGGAAGGAGGACCTTCCAACATTTCTACTCATGTTGTATAGGTGTTAGAGAAAACCAAATTTGGGTTCCCATGAGTGTTGGCACCCTGGTTATCAATGGAGGAATAATTATTAAAGGCATTCATGTGAAACTTTTGAGTTTCATGTGTACTAATTTGGGATCATGATTGGCCTATAGCCGGAAGCACAACCCTGCTGCAACAACGAATGAGAATAAATAATCCATATGGTGAAAACCTTGGCTAAAATCCAACACCCCATGGAAAGGTACTTGTCAAAAAGTATGGGAAACTTAAAATCAATGCAAGGGTGCATTGGGTATGAATGTGGCCACGAATATTGGCTCATTCATTAAAATCAATTGATATCTGAATTACATTTTCAAAAATTTGGTAGGATGGAATGATGCATAGGTAAGAGGTGATGTATCCTTTTTCTTTGTATCCTTGAACAAATGAAAATGACTTGGACTGTTAGTATACTTGATTTTGAAAAATGTAATGTGCATGAAAACTAACAATTTGTTTGGCTGAGGAATGTTGAAATTGCAGGAGGAAATGGGTCTTGGGTATGGCAGTATTGTAAGAACATAAGGAAGACCAATTGCTCACTGAGCCAAACTGCAAGGAATGGTATTTTCCTTTTGAGAAAGTGAATTTGATTGTTAGTATGCACAATTCTGAAATTGTTTGCGATGACGTTATAAAGGTGCAATAAAATGTATGTACATGGAAGCTAACAATTTGTTTGGCTGATTGAAGTTGAAAGTGAAAGAAGCAAAGGATTCTTGAATATGGCAGTGTTGTAAGCCATAAGGAAGACCAATTAACTACTGATCCAAACCACTATGGGAAGGAAAGTCCCATAATTTATGAATCTGTTTTTTGTGCGTAACAAATATGGAAACAAAATGTGGAATATGGATATCTGTGGGTCACTGATTTACAAGAAAATTTTGAATTTAAAATTTATGATGATGTCTCGTGAATTATTATATGTCTGTGATATGGGTGAGAAAGAGTATAATCCGATCTCACGAAATAAAGACTGACTCGAGAGAAGGAGAGTAACCTTTGTCCCTATCTATGATTGAGTCAGGAGAAGGAGAGCAACCTTCGTCCTTAACTTTAGCTGAGCCGAAAGGTTGTCAAGCTGTAAAAGCATGAAAAATGGCTACTGTTGAGCCATAAGAACCCCATGGTAAGCCGTGATCACCTAGAATATGTTGTGTTGAGGTAACACAAGCCGAAGGGATGCCTTGATAGAGACATTTTGAGGGACTCCTCGATTGTAAGACTCGATAGAGTCTCTATAATTATTTTTGTGCGAGAAAACCTTGGCAAGGCAAGATGGATCACCCGAGGTACTATATAGTAGTGAAGGGGATGCCTGAGCTTAGGCCTGAAGGGTGAGTGACTGCAAGGAAGAGGAGACCTTAATAGTTCTTGTAAACTATTGGGATCATGCACACATGATGGGTAGTTCTTCTTGTGCGATAAAACCTTGGCAATGCAAGATGGATCACCCGAGGGAGTGTATAGCAGAGAAGGGGATGCCTGAGCCTGGGCCTGGAGGGTGAGTGATTGAAAGGAAGATGAAACCTTGATAATTATTGTAAACTATTGATTGGGATCATGCACCCAATGGGTATGTCAAGGAAAAAAAATGAGTCTGGATAACAAAACAACCATGTGGATACAAATCCACAGACTGCACAGATAATTATTGTGCTAATATTTTGAAAATTTTCCTAGAAATTTTTATACAATGCCTTTGCATAATACTATGATTAATATGCTTGTTGTCCAAGAATTATTGAAAGTAGGTGACGAAGATTAAGAGTCTAAAACAAGACTTGACCGAGAAAGAAAGATCAAGACTTATAAAGTGGCTAAATGAGAAAGGCATGACATGTGTTTCTGAGAAAGAACACCAAGGATGGTGTTCCTTTAAGGGGGAGGGAATTGTAACACCATACTTCCCCCAGTTTGTAATTAATCATACAATAGGAATTACCATGCTGAGGCATGTGGAAAATGTAAATGTATTATTTTTTGAGTTTCCAATAAATGGTTGTGGGGGTGAAGCCTTGAAAGTATTGGCCATGATATCACTAGAGGAAGAATGTGAAAACTATACGAGAGGGTTCATTATATATCAAAGAACCCCAAATCTCCCTTGATGAGGATGATAAGCCTCCTTCGGATCCTAATGAGAGAAATCAGTTAATGAAGAAAGGACTAGTGGTTGAATTATCAACCACCCCCATGAATGGGAGCATGGTCTAACTACATAATGTCAGCCCGAAGTACCACAGAGATAGGCAGACCCAAGATTCCTTCTAACATAAGGAACGCGATGGGTTGGGAACCTTCCAAAAGAAGGAAGGTAAGAGAGATACACACAGACAAACAGAGAGGGCACACGGGAAGAGAGCGCAAGATCTTAAGGGAGATGTGCAGAGCTCTCCTGGGGATAAGGAATAGAAGGCCACGAGCTTGATGCAGGGGGAGAATATGATAAACCTCACCGAGGCCATAATAAAGACAAATCTCTAAAAGTTGTAGAGAACAAAATCCGAGCAGAAGATGAACATAGAAAGAATCCTTGAGAACTGCGAGAGTTCCCTGGTGATATCATGGATTGGCATGGGGGTGGCCAGAGTTCTAAGAATGAATGCCTCTGAGCCTATGGTAGGGTGGAAGGATGAACACCCACAGTCAGTTAGTTGGCTACCACCTGTAATAGATAAGTAATATCACATCTTGTGTATTTAAGTGGTACTGTGCATTAAAGTTGGATATCCCATGAATGTTGCAGGGATGATTATGTTTGCTTAATGATTTATACTGCATTTTCTTATTTTGTATCTGCCTGAATATGAAATTAGGCAAGTAGGAAATCATATGGATAGGACATGTTGTATACTCGTAAATGCTTGCGTCTTGTGGTGGCTTAAGCTAGAGTCACGAACTGTATGTCTGTCAACCTTGGACACATTTTCATGAACGCATGTCGACCCTCCTAGTCATTCTGAGTCCCTTGAAGGATGGAGTCTGTTACGCTCAGGAGAGATAGTGCACGTATGCACAGGATCTCTGCGAGGCAGGAAGAGACTGAGAACTACTTAAGTTCTAGAGTTGAGGAATGAATGTAAGGGGTGCGCAGAATAATTATTCCAAGTGTTAAGTCCAGGAGAAAGAGAAAAATGCTCTTAATTCCTTCATAACTGACAAATCTCAAGAAGGATAGCGAGATGTAAGCATCGAAAGGGAATATCCTTTCATTTGGAAGATTAACTGATGAGATCCTTTTGGGAGGATCCAAGGTCTTTCACGACTATTAGATTTTAGGAAGGAATGCATGAGTTAATGCCTCAACAACTTCAGTCTTCGCAAGTTCGATGAATGTTGGTAATCATCGGGAAGGGGACGGGTTATATGAAATCCAAAACCAGAAGTTGCGATGTGATCTGGACCATAGATCTAGGATCTATCGAGACCCTCCTTGACCGTCGGATTGGCGAGATCGGGGATTCACACATTGTCACGACTAAACTTTAGAAACCTAAAGTTGCGATGTGATCTGGACTGTATATCTAAGGGTATATCAAGACCCTCCTTGACTGTCGGATTGGCGAAATTGGGTATTCGTGCATCGGGAGATTCGCATGTTGATGCGACTAAACTCCCGAAACCCAAAGTTGCGATGTGATCTGGACCATTGGGTCGAGGAAGGTTGTGGTTCATCGATCTGACGTGAGCATATTAACACAAGGAGTATGTGGGAATTCGAAATTCCCTAAGGACCAAGCTCTGAAGAGACAAGTGCCTTTTTGAAGCGCAGATGAGGTCCAAGAGGAGAACTTGTCTCAAGTTCGTAAGCTCAGGAGGGAAAGTGGGAATCGAGACCCATACATTAGGGCTCGCAAGAAGTAAATCTAAGGCCAAGACCTTTGAAACATATAAAATCTTCCCAATCAGGGAAGACGGTGAAATCTCAGGAGGAGGAGCTAAAGTGATCGTTGGATCGATCATCGTGAAAGATTTGGACCGTCAGATCATAGTCCATACAATGAGGAGTAAGCATAGAGGAGAACAGATCTAAACTATTCAGACTAAGTGTAAAAGGATCGTAGCCACCCAATCAAGGTAAAGTGCACTAATGATAATCCTTGAGGATACACAAGAGGAATGGGGTTCCAAAGTCCCAAAATCATTAGGACCATCCATCCAGGAGGACACATGGCGAGAGATAAGAATTTCATTGACTCACGACTCAGGGAAGTCAAAGGGTGGAGTTGTGAGAATTCGCGAAATGCGAAATCACGATTTGATATGAGCCGTTAGATCATGGGGAGTTGTGAGTCGTCGATTTGATGCTCACAGATATCGGGAAATTGGGAATCAGGAGAACAGAGGTGAACCAATCTTCAAAGTCGCGAAACACGAAATTGTGACTTGATCACAACTGTTGATCGAAGGAAGATCGTGGATTGTAGATCTAGTCTTATCAGGATTTAGCAACTCAGGAAGCCGAAAGTAAGAGTTCTGGGAACTTGTGAAATGTGAAATCACGATTTGATCTGAGCCATTGGATCAAGGAGAGATCTGGGCCATCGACTCATTTTGCAGGAAGGACAAGCAAGTGAACTTCATGAGATGCAAAGTCGTGAAACGTGAAATCACGACGCGTCTTTCGATTTGGCGACTAGTCATAGCCTTGGTCACATAAAGGGAGGGGGATTAACTAGGAGAATTAGCGCCTAAATACGCTGAATCTTAAAGGTGTTAAGGAGAAAGTCGCGGGTTCAATATAACCTACGCTTTAAGGGAAAGAGGGCTTGTTAAGTGTATTTTAGGTCCTTCCCTGACTTCCATTGACCAGGATTAGAGACCATGGATGGAGGAATTGACTAATTAAGGAAAAATATTTTTTTTTATATTTTTTCCTCGTTGTGGGTGTGTGACAAGTGCCTAAGACCATCATGGATGGTTATCAACTCAAACATCCTACCTAAATATGCTAATATAAATGATAAACATAAAAAAAATAAAAGTAATTTGAGATGAATGGAGCAAAACAAATATTGTTCTATATTATGCACACAAGGTTCAAAGTTTAATGAATACAATGCATTATTTATATGTTCTTGTGACTCTATGAGTCATTAATACAATCATTATCAATCAAACTGTTTTAACAAATAAATTTACTAACATTTTTCTCAGAGACATCCTCATATCATATGAGTGTACACTCAATATTAAACAAATTCACACATTATGAACATAATTAATCACACAAATGGTCATTAACCCAACATTCCCCCCTCATAGGGACCATTTGTTGAGACTCCAAGTGCATCTTTGAATTTCTAAAATTTTGTCCTTTGGTAATACCTTCGTGAATAGATATGTGACCTAATCATCCTTGTTGCATTATACTAACTCAAGCAATATTTAATGTACTAGATATTGAATAAAAGGATGTTGGATCTCTATGTATTTAGTTTTATTGTGAAATATTAGGATCTTAGTCACATAATATTCCTTTGATTATTATAGAATATATTTTTAGGTATATCTCTTAGCTCTTATAGATCTTAAAGTAGTATTTGCAACAATATTATCTCATATGCTCTTATTGTTGGTGTCTTGTATTTTTCCTCCACTATGGAAAATGACACTGTAGGTTTATTTTTAGTGCACTAAGCAACATCTATTGAATCCATACTAAATGCATATCATAATGTAGACTTCCTATCATCCATACAACCTTCCCAATCTAAGTTTGTATATCCAAATAGTTTGAATTCTTTTGCTGACATACATTGTAATCCATATTCAACTTTACCTTTGACATACCTAAGAATTCTCTTAAGTTTTTTTGAATTTAACTCTTGGGGTCTCCATAAATATAGAAATAAAGTTACTTGTAAATACAATATCTGGTCAACTAGTAGTTAGGTATATTGAACGTCCAACCAATTGACAGTATACAATTTGATTAGTTGGCTTAGAATACACATTTCTAATTAACTTCAACTTGATCTCAAGAGGAGTTGCAACTTGCTTTCAACTCATCATATTGAATCTCTGTAAAATATTCAAGGGTACACTTAGCTTATGACATGAATATGCTATCGCATATTTTTGATACTTTGATGCCACAAAATTAGTTCAATTTGTCAAGTCTTGTCATATGGAATTATGCAATTATATGTGACTTAAAATTTTGAAACAATTGTGGACTATTTCTACTATAAATCAAATCATCAACATAAAGTACCACAACATCAATATCCCATCTAATATTAAAAATATACTAATTAGGTTTTGATGCACTTTCCACAAGTCCTCAATCATGAAAATGTAATATTCCTTCAACAAGTTATATTAAGGTTCCTTTGTGTTAATGCATAAGTAATTATATTGATAATTTCATTATGGAATCAAATACTAACATTTGACATGGATTCAAAATGACACCCATGCTACTAATTAAAAAACTAAGTTATGCAAGCACATGGGGAATATTTCTCTCTTGAAGTGGGCCTACTCTACCTAAGAGATCTACTTATCTTTTTCTTTGTCACCCTAGTTTGTATTATACACATTATGGAAATTGTTTAAGGGGATATTGTTAATTGAGTAACTATCCTTGGTTTAATGTACCTCATTGATTTATGTTTACCCTGTACTTAACTGAATCATTCAATGGGAAAATATTATTTTAGACAAGGTCAAATATGATCAATTGACCTTATCCTTTTTTTTATTCTTTATTTTGCAGGTCAGATCAGAGGGAGAGTCCTTAGTGAATCTATATGTAGCCTTGTGATTGTAAGAGATGGGAAAAGCTATTGAGCATTAATCATAGAATAATCAATATACATGTCATTCCATTCTCACTCTATTTTGAATATTGTTTTCATCTCTTCCATTTTTATTCTAATGATTTGGAAAATGATCCTCTTGGGTATATCATGTATTGGATTGAAACCAACCTTCGTTGAAACTGTGAGTATTTTTCTTATTCCTTCTCTCTTTTTTTTTCACATTTTGGTTTCTTTAGTGGTCGGACATGGTTCCTCTTTTATTTTATTCTTGGTTGTTTAAACATGCTTGTACATCGAAATGTAAGTATGAATGTTTTGATTTCTAAGATGGGGTCAAGACACTACTATATNAAAAAAAAAAAAAAAAAAAAAAAAAAAACTTTTGTTGATAAGGATAAATTCAATCATATCGTCACAAATTACGATATAATATTAAAATTTTAATCTATTTTTTTCTAGGTGCCTTGATGAACTTCAAACTTTTGACAAACATCTATATCCGTTGATCTTTCGATGAACCTAGAGGATAGTTTTTCGATCTATCGACTAACCTAGACGATGCCAACTACCCATTTGAAAATTGTTTAACGGTCAATGACCTCACTGACTTAGTCATATTTGACATAGTCAACGTTCGTCAGAAGATCGATGGATTTTAGTGTTTTCGACAATTTTGTTATAGGTGTGACTATTATAAAATATTTTTATGCTAATTATTCGTTGCCTAATTTATTAGTCTTTTTGCTATGTGCTACTTTCCTCAAATCCAATTCTTGATTTGCATAGCTCTAATTTTGTACTTTGAAGGTTACAAATTTTTAATGTTACTTATTCTCTTTTTTAAATACACATATTGGATCCCGAACCCTTAGACCCTCTTTCATTTGGGTACACAAATTTTTCCCTAGGAAATATATAGGTATGAACATGTCTACTCAATTCCATTTAATTACTATAGAATTTGTCTTGGTGTAGTTCTCTTTTATTGTTTGATTTTATTACTTGCTTATAGTGAAGATTTGGAACTTATGTGGTAAAAGTGTATGGTTTTGATTTGTTGATTAATTGTTGATTACTGTTATAAACCTTTAATAAATATATGATGAAAATGGATTAATTATCTAGTAAATATGGATTCAATATAATTAGATGATCTTTGTACCATAATTAGAATATATAATTCATATATTAATGTATGGATATTTCTTTAGTGGATTTTTTTGTAAATATAGGAAATCCCAATGCCAACACATGAGTAGAGTCAAAGGAAAATTTCTAGGTTAAGGGCTGCATGGGAGGCACTGGTCGATACTGATGGGAAATGTTATTTCCCTTGCAATGAATGTAGGGACTTGAAAAGAAGAAGACTTGTAAGGAAAACAACTAAAAAAAACTTCTTTACGTATGGGCATTGTGAAGGGGGGCATACATTTTGTCCCATGGTAAGTTATTCATAATATATGTCTTTGTATTGATTCTATTTTTAATTTTTTTAATTTTTAATTTTTTTTTATATACACCAATGTTATCGATTGTTTGTAATTTTAAATATGAATCCTCCTAGGTTTTTGTCACCGAATAAATATCTACCAAGTAGTAGTAGAAATACTATTGTACAATATGTGGAAGATGGTGTGAATATTGAAGATCACATCAATCCTATGGAAGAAGATGACGCCAATAATATTTTTGAGCCGGATGATGGGACAAATAGATTGATCCAGGACATTTGTTCCTATCAATGAGGAAAATAATGATGATAATTATGTTGTACCTCTACTTGAGAAGGAAGAAAAACCCCTTTATGAAGGCTCAAGAACAAATATTCTCTCTTCTATAATGTTGTTGGTGAACTTGGAGGTATTGAATGGTTTGTCAAACATTTGTCTCACACATCCTAATGCACGTAATATAATTCGTCACATATTATACGTAACTTGGTAAACTTTATTTTTCTCTATTTTTAGTGTCAATTAATGTTATTATTTACATTAACTAGTTTTTTTTTATGCTGTAGATTGTTAGGTGAATTTTTCTTACCACCATAAAATACTTTACCTCACACATACCGAGTGATGTGTTCCATTATGAAATATATTGGAATGGAGTATCAAGATATTGATGCATGCACATATGATCATATTATATATTATGGACAATATGCATCGGAAACGAAATGCCCACAATGTCAAATCAGTAGATATCGATCCAATCAAGTAACACAAAAGGTGCCTCACAAGGTTCTTCGTCATATTCCGATAATTCCACATTTGCAACAATTATTTAGGTCCCAAAGAATTGCATAGTTTATGGATTACCATTCTTGACACATAAGTGAAGATGACATTCTTTGAATGCATGCAGATGGTTCTGCATTTAGGAACATCGAAGAAAGATGGCTGATTTTTAAAGAATAACCTCATAAGGTTATGATTTCATTGACAACTGACGATGTCAATCCATTTGGTGAGCTCATTTCTATTTACTCAGTGTGGAATATTTTTGTTTCAAACACAATGCTGGCAATGATTGTTCCAACACAATGCTAGCAATGATTGTTCCAGGTATTTGTTTATAAAGAGGGAGAACAAAATGTTGGCAATGATTGTTCCAAGTATTTGTTTACAAAATTGGTTTGAACGTTGTATTTTTTTTCTTATTCATTGCATAT